>RJWM01005971.1:0-87462 GCA_004363535.1 Dasyprocta punctata | reverse complement strand
GCACCAGTGATTTGACTGAAGAAATAGAAATGCCTAAACTTTTGAAGTTCCCTGTGGTCCTTCTAAATCCTACCTTTCATCTAACCCCTCAGTTAGTAAATATCCTGATAACTGGTATATTTTCATTCCCTCCTCCACATTTTAAACAATTCTATCTTACTAATATTCTATGGAGTGTTTTGTCTGTTTGCTTTGAACCTTATTAAATGACATCAAACTTTTTTTATGGTTTGCTTATTTCACTTGATACTAAGCTATTAAGATTCATCCATATTAAAGTGTGTAGCTATAATTTATTTACTCCTATGGCTATACAGCTTTCCATAGTTGTATATTAGTAAACATACAACCAAATTTCTTATCAATGGACACTTGAATTATGGGCATTTTTCTGTTATATATAATGCTGCTTTAAATATGTTTAGAAGACCCATGTATAAGGGCTTGTCTAGAGCATATAACAAGCAGTGGGATCACTAGATTTATGGTATTGTTTTTTAACTGCTTCCAAATCATTTTTCAAGGTAGCTGAATCAAATTTCAGCCCTTTCCTACCATTCCCCAAATTCTCATTGATACATATCACAGGAAATACTTGGTACAGACTGTTAAAATAGTTTCCAACCTAGTGGACTTAATGTGATATCTCATGGACATTCTAACTTGCACTTTTGTGATTGCTAATGTACTTGTTTTTCATTATTAAAATTAATCAATTTCTCTAATTTAATAATCAAATTGGAGTTGCAAGAATCAGGTTGAATGCCAGGATAGATGGGTCACTCTTTGTTTCTAGTTTATACTGCATCTAACAAATGGTTTACCAAAGTGTATGACAAATTCTTTTTTTTTTTTTTTTTTTTTTTCAGCACCAGGCTGAACTCACAACCTCGTGCCTTCCTGCCAAACTCCCAGCCCTAGTTTTTTTTGAGGCAGGGTAGCACTATGTAGCTCAGGCCAGCCTTGTGCTCGCATTGTAGCCCAAGCCAGCCTCATACTCACAATGCTCCTCCTACCTCAGCCTCCCGAGTGCTGGGATTAAAGGCGTGCGCCACCACGCCTGGCTTGTATGACAAATTCTTATAGAACAAAGTTGACCTCCAGGTTTTGGGTCACGTACAGTCCTATGTTGTGGTCATCCTGTATTGATGTCTGAGCAGATCTCACTGATACTCCACTCACAGAAAGCCTGTGTCTCTACTGGGTTTATTTTTCTCTAGAAGTTGAGCTGCTGGGGGAGAAGTGAGAGGATGGTTTGACTGTCTGTGTTCAACTTTCCAGGAAGTGTCACTCTCACTCAGGAAACAGTTTTTGGTCCATTACTTTGCAAACCAGTGATTCAAAATCTGCTGGGAAACAGGTTCCCTGGCTGATACTACATTGGTTTCCAGTGAGAAGATCTCCTAATACTTCTGCTGTGATTTGAGATTCCATTCTCTTCTGATTGCTCTAGTAGGCATCAGCAGTCGCTGTGGGAACAGTTTTCTTTTTTATGCATACGGTTTGAGTTCTGCTGTAAGGAGACAAATCACAGTTGAAAGAATTTTCAGATAATATCATGTTCTAGTGCATAGCTTGAGATTTGAAGAGCTGATATACCTCGAATGCACATTTAAGAACTCTGAATGATTATGTGTGCATTGTGCTTTAAACGCATAGTCAATCCCTACTTCAGCAGTCACATTTACTTTCCTCTGTCAGCTACCCTGTCCACTCTTTCTGTGTCAGGCTGGATAATGGCCTGGAGGTTTTTAAGAAGTTACACCATCAGAAACATGGCCAGCAAGATGGAACGTGAGTGGGCTGTAGGATTCCTGAAGTTCTATAGGCAGAAAACAAGCTGATAAAACTACTCAGCTGCAAACTTGTGTTGCCCTTCCAGAAAAAAAGGTGACTCCGAGGGTGGAGCTGTGGGCTCAGAGCCACAGAATCTCATTCCAGGCCCTGGAAGGTAATGGAGTTTGTCTGGTCCCTTTTGAAAGTGAATTGGGACCAGAGATTTCCCCTTTTCCTTTTATTTTTACTCTTTTTGAACCGCAGTGTCTGTGACTGTTACCATCTGCCTGTCCCACTATTTTTTTTGGTGTGTGTGTGTGAACATATAAATTGTTTGTAATTTCACACGTCCATGGAATAGGAAGAATCTTCCTGCAGGATGAATTATGAGCACAGATTCACCTATACCTGATTTAGATAATGAGATTTGAGACTTTTGAACTGATGAGAGTTGGATGAGATTTTTGGCCTCGAAGTCATAGATAGTTAACACTTTTGGGCACCATGGGATCAGGATGAACACACTTTGCATGTGGGATGGTTGTACATTTTTGAGAGTTAAAGAGTGGACTACAGTAGGCTGAATAACAAGCCCCCTTAAAATGTTTAGATCCTAATCTCAGAATCTGTGGCTTTTATCTTATATGGCAAAAGAGACTTTGCAGATATGACTAGGTTAAGGATCCTGACATTGGGAATTATCCTGCATTATCCATATGGGGCTGATGTAATCACGATGGTTATTGTACGGGAGATGTAGGAGGAGTCAGAGACAGAGGGAAAGACCTTAAGGAAAAGAAAACAGAGTGATGCAACCAGGAACCTTCCAAGGATGGTCTGTAGCTGCGAAACAGTAAAAAAGATTAAAAAAAAAAAAAAAGATTCTCCCTTGGAGAATTAAGAAATATCTAGTCTTCTGGCATGTTGATTTTAGTCTTATGAGACTCCTTTTGCTCTTCTGATTTCCAGAACTCTAAGACAATATATTTGTGTTGTTTTAAACCACAGAGCTCATGGGAATTTCTGAGAGCATCAATCTGAAGCAGGCTAAGGCACTCTCTTTTGGGTTGGGCCTCTGAAATGTTCTTAAACTTTCTAGAACACTATTGAAAGCAAATGTGGGAAAAAGAGAGAATAGAATTTTTTCCTTAGATGGGCCATTTCATCTAATGCATTTTATTTTTCTCAAATAAAATAATGTCTTTAAACAAAGTATAAGGAAAAACATACGTTGTGTAAAAATATATGTTGTAAAGCCTTTATAAAATAAATGCTCTCTAATTTAGCTGCTGGGTTTGTAATACCTGAGTTTTTATTATTTAAACTGACCTCACTAAAGAGAATCTTCTCTTTCTAGAAGACCCAACACCTTTTTAGGAAAGAAGCTAACCATAATGTTTTTGCCAAAATGGCAGGACAATCATGTTATTAATATTCTTATGAAATCGTAATTGGGGAAAATGTCATGATTAAACTTGTGAGGTGTGTGTTTGTGTGTTACAGGGATGATTATTTAGGACAAGTTTGGGCTAATCTAGCATGACACATGTTAATGTGGAGCTTTTGACTGTAGGACTTTCAGACATTCTTCAAACTGTGTTTTTCACCCCCATGTTTACTTACTTTTGATTTACCACAGATACCAAGCATGCACCATGTAACATGTCTGCATTTAATGTATGAATGTGCACTCTTTTAAGAAAAGAATGGTGAAAATGATATTTAGCCATGGTAGCTTCTGTGTGATAGAGGTGACTAGTTTATGAGCTAGCTGTTTCTCCCTTAGCATTTCAGTTTTGTTGATTAAATGCCAGTTTTCATTTACAGTACCTGTGTGATTACAGTTCAGCAAGGAAGCCAGCTATGTAGGCTATATATCTGCTGAAAAACCTGAGAGCCAGTCAAGGGCAGCAGGAGACCTGCAAACGAATAACAACAGGACATTGCTTCTGTTCTTAATGCTAGAGGACTAATAGCAGAGGTAGTGCATTAGTTTCCTACTGCTGCTATGACAAGTTACCATACATTTAGTGGCTTAAAATAACATAGATTTTTGTGTTATAGTTCTGAAGTCCCAAATGGATTTACTTGGGCCAAAATCAAGGTTTGAAAGATTTTCTTCTTTTCTGGATACTGTAAGGGAGAATTGGTTTTCTTATCTTTCCTAGCCTTTAGAGGTTGACCTAGCTCATGCTCCCTTCTCCATGGTCAAGCCCAGAATCCATGCATTTAATATTTCTTGCATCACACCACTCTGAGACAGATGCTGTGGCCTTGCTTTTCCACATTAGTGGCCCCTTGTGACTGAGTAATCCAGGATAGTATCTCTGTGTTGAGGCCAGAAGATTAGCAACCTTTTTGCCACACATCATAACAGTTTCCAGGGATTCAGACTTGCACATCTTTTGGAGGTCATTATTTTGTTTCCCAAGTGGTATCACTGAGTCTGGGAGGGGGACTACTGAGGCCAGAAGCCAGGACAACCCGATGGAAATTGAGCCATAACAGGAATTATGACCCCCATGGAGGTAGAGGCACATGAACAAGACAAATCTCAGTGTGAGGGGGAAAAGGAAATAGCGCCTCACTGGAAAATGGGAAAGGTTCACTAGGTAAACATCTAGTTCTAAACATTAGACTCTTCTTTCCTTTTCTTTCTTTGTGCAGAACCTCAAAAACCTTTTATTGGGTGCTAGGGAATATATTTTTCTTCTATTTATAGGTATAGGTGAGTTTGGGGATCTAAGAACTGTGTAGTTCATTCATATCCTTCCCAAATACTGGGAAAAGATAGGCTATTATAATGTGTTCACTAACAAAAAAACAAAAAAAAAACCCACTAATTTTTCTGTCATTCTGCTGAAATTTATAGCAAATGGGATTCAGAGGATTACTGCATGAAGGAAATGTCAACGCTAAATCTATAGATGGTCCCCTTAGCACTGCATGTCATAAATTAAAAGCAAGTGCGAGTTAGAAGGCTGGGTGAAGGAGAAAATAGTGAGGCACAACCTGATCTTAGTTTACCTTTCTTTCTGGAGCACACACGCTTGGCTGCTTTTCCCGGGGCCCCTCCCCCAGCGAGAAGTCACTGCATTTCTGTGTCGCGGTCTGGCTGTCTTGGCTACCTCAGCAATGCTGTTTCAGCAGCTCAATGTGATGCCAGCATCAGGTGTCAAAACCACCAGGGTGACTGGGTTAATGGCTGTGCGTTTTCCCTGGAGAAGCAGGGACAGACAGGCCAGCCTTTGTCTCTGCCAGGAGAGGCCTGAATTTAAAACTTCATCTCAGGCAGTGTGCCTGAGAGCCTGTGGGGTTTGAGTCATTTGGCTGTTGCCTGTTCTCTGCTTTGCCACCAGCTCTGTTAACTCCGAAAAAAAACCCTGGGCTCCAGGTACACAGCCAGGTGCTTGTTTGAGGGGAAGAAGTTACAATGCAGTCTCCTTTTCTACTCTTGTCTTCCTCCTGAGCCCAAATTTGTTAAAGTTCTCAAAGTCAGGCCTGGAATGAACCAGTTCTGCTGGAAACCCCTGAATCATTCACAGCCTCAACTCAGAGCTGCTGGTGTGTTGGGGTGGATGTATTTTCATCTCTCTTTTTCCCTTTGCCCATCCCTATCACCACTGTGGTTCCAACCCAAGGATGCAGGGGAGACCGAGTGTGCACATGTGTACTTGTGCACTGTCCTAAGATCACCTTGTGGGGGCTGATGACGAAGTCTCCAGCCAGTCTTCGCTGAGCTGGACACAGGGTTACGTGCTTTATAAATTTGTATCAATTTATCCTCATGAAAACTCTCACTACCTGAAAACTCAGGAGGTTAGGTAACTGGGATGGGCTGTATTGTGTGCCCCACCAAATTCCCATGTTGAAATCCTAACCACTGATACTTCAGAATGTGACTGTACTGGACACAGCACTTTTATGTTCAATTTATTTTTATTTTTTGATTAATTAGTTTTTTGAGACAGGGTCTTGCAGTGTAGTCCAGGCTAGCCTTCAGATTCTCTTGTCTCAGCCTACCAAATTCTGGTATTACAGATGTATGCCATCACACCTGGTTTTAACAACAGTCATTAGTGATATAATTAAGGTAAAATGGGGTCATATAGGTTGGCCCTCGTCCTATTTTACTGATGTCATTATAAGAGAAAATTAGGACACAGACACACACAAGGAAGATCAGGGAAAGACACAGCAAGGCGACAGCCATATATAGCCAAAGAGAGAGGCCTTCACGAAACCAACCCTGCTGGCATATTGATCTTGGAACCAGCCTCCTGAACTGTGAAAAAAATAAATTTATGTTGTTTAAGCTACCCGGTGTGTGGTACTTTGTTATTGACAGTGGTTTCCCCTAGGCTACCTATCTGGGAAACCTGACTAGAAACCATGTTTTCAATGTAAATGTTGTAATTGTTCTACAATGTCTTTCTAGTAATATCTTTAAGCAATAGTCAATATGTTGAAAGGACATGTTCTTTTAAGATTTGTTATATCGCCTTCACCTTTTTTATTTATATTTACTGAAAATTTGGAAAGAAGTCACTCCCAGAACTGACTTCATGCTACCCTGGTATCTCAAGTTAGCTCCAGGAGAACTGTAAAATTTTCAAAACCAAACTTCCTTAATTGTTCTTTAATTGAAGAATAACAAAGAAACTATGCAAAAACAACTTTTTTTTTTTTTTAGTCAGGTTTCAGGAAGGCAACAAACAGTAAGATTTGGAAACTCCCCGGTGAGTGGGGTTTTCTGACCCTGCACAAGGGTGGGCAGCCTCACAGAGAAGTGGGATGATTCTCATTTTCCCAAAGAATGAACACCCTGGGGGAACACCAGGGGCGAGAGCCTAGGGCAGGGCCCGGAATGTCCACCCAGGGGCCCCTGAGACAGACTGGGAGGGGCTGCATGGCTTTCTTTTCCAGGCTGTGAGCTCTGGAGGGAAACTTGGCTGAGCCGGAGGGAGTGTGGGCAGCCCTGCCTTGGCCATGCCCCAGGAAAGCCAGGTGACCTACTCATCCATCCTGATCTACTGGTTGGGAATGCTTGCCCTGGAGGATCTTACACAACTGCACATTCTCTGCTTCCCTAAAGACAGAACCAAATGGCAACTGGAGAGTCACCCATGATGGGACTTTGTATCAATAAATTATCCCAAGGACAGAGATGGAAAGGTTTGAGTCTCTAATGCCTTTAGAAGATTATTCCATCATGTAGATATTTGCTTTTCTAGTTTTGTAATAAGGCACATCAGTTCAGTGTCTTGATTTAATTGTTGATACAGTTCACAAGTTTTCTAATTTTCACTCAGTAGCATCAGCTATTTCTTCGGTTTGTTAAAAAAAATCTATCTGGCAATGGGAAAAGAAGAGTAAACAGCAGTTTATGTTGCATTTATGCACGCTTCAACAAAGAAAAAAAAGATTCAATGTCTGATTGAGGCAGGGAAATGTGATCGCAGAGACAAGTCTGAGTGAGCTATGACCTTGAGTATAATCAATACGCCGCTTCCTCTTGCATCAGGCAGAAATGAATTCACCTTTTTTTCCAGCGACGGCACTTACTTAATGACATTAAAATTTTAATTGATTATGTTCCATGTTTTGAAAATTCAAGCGGCCCAACTCACCATCTTACCTGACCCAGTCGCCCTCCACCGGCCATTGAATGTGAACGCGTTAGCTATAAATAAATGCTGCCACCTACAGGAGAGAGTAAGAATGCCACAGTCGCCGCTGTCGTCTTCCGTCTCAGATTCAAGGTTCCCCTGCTCCCCTGCCCTATATTGTTTAGAAGATCAGAATCTGTGTCTACCTGAATGTACTGATTTTGCTTTAAAGGAACCAGAGAAAGCCCTATAATCGGTAAGGAAAATTATTGTTATTCATAATCAATCTCCGTATTCTCTAAAATCCTTGTATAGTAAATAGGGCATAAAAATTGAACAAGGGTTTTTGAAAGTCTAAATTACTAGATGCAGTGATTGAAACTAGTAACACAAACACTTCACACTTTCCCCTAGTTTTTTCTGCCTTTTATCAGAATGCGAGTCAACAGTATTTGTTGCTGTATAATGTCCCCAAACACAGCTTAAATCATGCTCAGTGGGCTTTTGTGGGCCTGGGAGGTGCACAGTAAGCAGCGCACTCCATCCCGGGTTAGTGTGGTGGGAAGGGGGGCTGTTCTCTGGATTAAAGTGCTTCTACCTGCTGGGTGTTGTGCCTGGGCCTGTACTTTGGGATGATGCAGCTGAAGCTGATTTGTGTCTGAACTCACCGTAGCTCCCAGCATTTTGGCCTTCAGGCTGGAGAGCTGCTGCTTGCTGATTCCTACCCCACTGAGCTACTTGGATCACCTGGCCCTCTGGATGTGACAGTTCATCACCAGGGGTAGGGAGTTCTGTATTGGTATTGTAGATCCTCAGCGTCCTTAGCCGACTGGTGGGGACCCTGGAGCAGTACCATGTACTGACCCACAGAAAGAACCCTTTCCACTGTTACAGTGCTCTGAGGCTGTCACTGAAAGCATGGCCATTTGGGGGAAGTGAGGAGAGTGACTGTGATTAGGCTTGATGAATTCTCAGGGCACCGAGCCTTTTTGCCCTCAGAGACCAACTGTTTCCTGTGCATTTCTCCAGGGCAGTAGGAGCCCGGAACATCCTCTGGCAGCAGAAGAGAAGCACAGGAGGCTGCGTCTGCCTTTGGAATTTGGGTCTCTCCAATTGGCACCTGGCCTTTCTCATTTTGGAAACCCTCATCTCCATATTGAATCCAAGGTTCCTTTTCTTCTCATCTGTGTTAAATCTATACTGGGTAGAGGATGGGATTTGCTCCCATTAATGTTGACATAGACTTAATTTGTGGGGCTAAGTACTCTACTTTATACCTTCAACACTATTTGTATTTTAAGTCTTCTTTGTAATTTGCAAAGCGTTATCTTCTACTAGAGAACCTATAGAAATCCATGACCACGTGGCAGAATAGTGTTAGGTTAGTGGATCTTCTTGACACCCCTAAAAGTTCTTTAAGAAGGCCTGTGTTAAAGAGTTCACAGTCTGGTAGGTGAGAATCACCTTCAGGGTTGACATAATCCAGAGAGTGGGTCAATGACTACCACTTCTTGGTCATAGTGGAACTATAAGTGATAGTGGAACTACTAACCACAGTGATTATGAAGGCTTTGTAGTGATGAGATATGAGATATGAAACATGAAAGTTAATTTTATATACCAGTGTGAACAGGCTAAGATTTCCTTTTAGAGAAAATGATATAGATTTACATGCTGCTTTTATGCTGCTGTATGAGTTCTGTTGTGGTAGCGTTGGGGATTCGCTCAGACCAGTATTTCCACTAGAGCTTTTAATTATGCATAGTCATCATCATACTTTGTTCTGAGGTACCACTTTCATCTGAAGCTTAAAGTGCTCATCAAGCAATTATTAACTCATTAAACCTTGCAACACCCTTGGGAGGTAGATCGGAGGCAAAGTGATTAACCCATTTTCTATACAGGAAGATAGAAGTATGGAAGGTTTCAGCACTCTTTAAGGTTGCATGAATCAGAGCTGGGTAGAGAATACAGCCTGCCCGTGCTCCAGCCAGTCTGCTTCTGAGAACCTTCCCTCCTCCTATGAGGGAAGCCTAGCAACATCTTTGTCTTGGGAAATGTCTCTACCTGTTTTTTTTTTTTAATACTGATGTGGAGCAACATACTGAACATTTTGCCAAGAACAAAGCCAAAGAAAACATTTTTTTTTTAAAAAAAAGATGTAAAACCTATGCTCTGGAAGGAAAAAGAGATGTATCCCTGAATCACCATGATAAAGCTGGGTCATCACTTAGAGCCCTGAAAGTCCTCAACATTTTCTAATACATACTTTCAAACTTTTCTTACCCAGCATCAGGAAATTCTATTTGGCCAAGCAGAAATGAAACTTGAACTTCACTAGTACTAGGATTCAGTTTGAAACTGAGAAGTGCTAGCATCTGTCTTTTAAGTTTGACAAACAACATTTTCTCCTTGGTTTCACTTGAATGCAGGCCAGGTTCACATGGACTTAGTTGTCTTAGTGCAGCCAGAGGGGAGGGCTGCACTGAGGTATGGGTGGGAGTCAAATGGGATAGTTAATGTTCACGCAGCTGCTGAAAGCCTGAGACCCAGGGTCAAAGGGGTCCAGGGACTGGCCTGAAAGGCAGAGCATCAAAGTCAATGGAAAGTCACGAGTCTCTTTATTTATGATTCATTTATTTATTCAGTAAACATTCATACGGGATCTGTTACATGCCAATCATTGGCAGGGCACAAGAAATTCAAAGATGAATAATATATAATACTGATCTTTTGGGAGTCTGAAATCGGGGAGCAAAGATAAATATGTAAGCAAACAACCATTATATAAAGCAATGAGAAATTATAAAAATATTAACTAAGTGTGGTCAGGTGAGTTTGAATGGCTCAGAGAAATCTTCCAAAAGGTTTTCCTTGAAGACCGCATGGAAGGGGGCCTGAAGGGTGAGTTTGTTGAAGGAAATCACTGGGATAAAACCTTCAAGGATTACTTACTGCGTTGAAACTTTGTTTTAGGATTGGCATCATTATTTATAGCAGCAGCAAGCATTGACTGAGTTCTTAACATGTGAAAACTATTATTCTGAGTTAAGGAGATGCAGAGATACACCAGATGATTCTGATTCTCAAGTCAGTTACAGCATGTTTCAAAAAGCTAGACATACTTTAAAAAGGACAAATAGTAATAGCATGTGCTGTGTAGTTACTGCCACTTTAGAACTCAGATAACAAGCACAATAGAAATGCAACAAAGAGGGTGATAAATTTGAATGACTGAATTAAGCTTACTTCAAGGAGAGGTAGGAATGGCCTTGAACTGGGTCTGTTTTCTGCTACTATAACAGAATACCACATACTGGGTAATTTATAAAGAAGAGCTTTTAGAGGAAGGAAATGACAAGATCAAGGTAACATCTGGTGAGGGCCTTTTTGCTGTTGATTAACATGGCAGAGGGCAGTGTGTGACATGAAAAAGGAATTGTGTCATCTCAGTCCTCTCTGCTCCCTGTAAAGACAGTGATCCCATCACGGGGGCTTCACCCTGGTGACCTCATTGAGCACTACCTACAAAAGTTCTCACCTTCTAATCCTCTCAACATATGAATTTGGGGATTAAATTTGCAACACATGAACTGTGGGAAACACATTCAAATAACAGCCGGTCTCAAATAAGAAGCTGTCATGCCTAGCAGAGGAAGTAAAAGGGGTGCTAGGCAGAGGAAACAGAGAAAAAGATGGGAAAAGAGATGGGACATGCTGAATTGTGAGTGGATCAAACACTGATCATTTGGCTAGAAGGCAGAACTGATGTGAGAGAGAAGTGAGATGAATGTGGAGAGATGGGGCAGGGCCGTTTACATGGTACTAGATCATCTTGTGCCCCGTTTTCTTATATTGGCTGACATTCCTAATCATCACTAGTCTTTCCTAGCAAGTTGCAAGTAGCTTTCATGTCCAAGTTGTGGAAATTGAGCTCTCATTTTGGAGAATTGCGAGCTCCCAAAGACTGTTGGCAAGGCAAATCTAATGGTAGCCCATGACAGAGTACCCTGAATAGAAGTGGCTTTGTAAGGAAAAGTCTTATTGTTTTTCATGTGACACTCATGCTGATAGTTCACGAATAACCTAGGGGACCCAGACTCTTGAAGTCTTGTCACTCTACCTTGTAGCATAATGTAACTGTCAATGTTGCCTCTGTTATGTGGATGCTGGAGGTGAAGGCTGATATTCACATTCCTGCTAGCAGGAAGCAAGCAGGTGGTCTGGAGATGGGGGAAACTGGAGGAAGCAGAGGGGCAGGAGAAGTAAAAAGGATCAAGATGCAGTATGTGTATGTACCAATATCCCTCAATGAATATAGTCATTATGTATCACAAACATACTAGTAAAACACTTTAAAAAGAAGGATGGGTCGGGGATTTAGCTCAGTGGCCTAAGCACCTGACTGGTTGGCGCGAGGTTGTGAGTTCGATCCCTGGTACCAATAAAATAAAATAAAATAAAATAAAAAATAAAAAGAAGGATGGGGAAAGGTAAGCCCTTTCTCTTTAAAGAAAGATTTTTCAAATTTCTCAAGCCACTCTTGTTTCTGTCTCCTTTGTTGGAATTTAATCCCGTGGCCACACCTAGCTGCCAGGGAGGATCCGCGTAGTGTTTATCAGATCACTCATTCACAGCTTCCTAGAGAAGCTAAGTGTAATGGGTATTGAGAGACAGGTAGTAGTCTCTATCACCTTGGGTAAAATGACCTATTTTAAAGGGATGATAAGTGAGTAGTTACTTTAGGAAACAGAATATTTTGGTGAGTTGTTGAATAATATTAATTATCCTGAGCTTCCAGTTCTGCTCAGGCAAGGGGAAAGTTAAAAAAAAAGAGTAACCTGAAACTTTTTCATGGTCTGAAGACCATTAATTCTACTGTCTGTTCATGGATGTCTGAAAAGCAAATGATTTCATGCCTGTCCAAAGGATCCCCTCTGAGATATCTACTCGGGATTTAACAGAATTTAACTGGAAAAGTGAATTTGTAACTATTTTCTGTTGGCAGGGCAACTTCTATAATGATTGTGATAATGGCTACCACTGACACTGGTTGTGACTTTTATTCCATTATGGAACATTGATCCTTTGAGCTGTTGATGGCTATTTTATTAAGTATTGTTTTATGGTATAAACAAAATAATACAAACAAAGCAAGTGACTGCTCTAAATTAGTAAATTTCAGCACTAAAAGTACATCACAATTTCAAATGATTTCTTAATTTGTTTTTTGAGGGTTTTTTGGTCTTTTCCATAAAAACCTTGGAGGTGCACAACTTTCAAGTCATAAGGTAAATACTGTTTCTTGGGTCTGGGGTATAGCTCAGTGGTGCAGCACTTGCCTAACAAGCATGAGGCCCCAAGTTTGATTCCTGGTAAAAAAACACAAAAAAACAAAAAAATAAAAAAAAAAACACCCAAGAAAGCCTTTAAAAACATTGGTTTTGTTTGTTTGTTTGTTTGTTTTTGGTCTTTTAAAAAGCAGCTTGCTTAAGATATAACTCGATAAATATGACTTACTCATTGAGGTGTACACTCATCAGGTTTTAGTACAGTGACAGATTTGTGCATCCATCACCACAATCAATTCTGAAATATTTTCATCACCCTAAAAGGAAACCTCATACTCTTTAGCTATCATTCCTAAGTACCCCAAGAACCACTTTAGAACAATTTATCTGTGGATTTGCCTATGATGGGCATTTAAAATCATAGACATGGTTGTTTTCACTGGCTTCTTTCACTTAGCATAATTTATTCAACTTTGGCCCATGTTGTAGCATATATTTTATTTATCCACTTATCAGTTAATAGACATGAGGGTTGCTTCTATTCTTTGGCTATTAGGAATGATGCTGCTGTGAACATTTGCCTATAAGGATTCTTCTATGCCTGTTTCATTTCTCTTCAGTATATAACTAAAGAGTGGAATTATTGGGTCATATAGTAAAATTACTTTATCTTTAAATACATGTTTAAATATTCATGGAATTGCCAGGTGTTTTCTGAAGTAAACACGATAAAGTGGATACATTTCCACTAAAGGAGTATGAGGATTCCAGTTTCTCCACATTCCCACCAACACATTTTCATTATTATCATTCTAGTGGGTGTAAACATGTAACTCACTGTGGTTTTGATTTGCATTTCCTTGATGGCTAATTAGGCACACTTTTAGGTGCTTATTTGACTTCTACATATTTTGTCTGGAAAACTGTCTACTCAGATTTGTTGTCCAACTTTAAGAATTAGTTTACTCATCTTTTCTTTATCAAGTTGTAACGTTTTACATATATACATTTACATTTATGTATATATCCTTTATGCCTATAATTATCAGATACATTATTTGCAAAAATTTTGATTCATTCTTTGGGTTGTATTTTCATGTTATGGTGGCCTTTGAAATATGAAATCTTTTAATTTTGATAATGTCATCTATCTACTTTTCTTTTGCTTTTGATATCATTTTAA
Organism: Dasyprocta punctata; assembly: GCA_004363535.1. NCBI lineage: Eukaryota > Metazoa > Chordata > Mammalia > Rodentia > Dasyproctidae > Dasyprocta > Dasyprocta punctata. Next base: position 73,603 of record RJWM01005971.1, on the reverse strand, counting down.
GAAACCATAGAATAATATAAGGTCACATGTATTTACTCCTAAATTTTCTTCTATAAATTTTTAGATATTTAATCCATTTTGAGTTAGATTTTTTTATATGGTATGAAGTACTAGTCAATACTATTATTATTCTTTTTAAATTTGATATCCAGTTGTTCCAGTACTGCTCAACAAAAGAGTGTCATTCCCTCACATAGTTTTACATAAAATTTTGAAACTGGAAAGTGTCTGACTTGCTTCTTCTTTCTGAAAAATTTTTACTATTTTGGGTGTCTTGAAGTTTTACAAATTTTGAGATCAGTTTGTCAGTTTCATGAATGTTTTACTATTTTGGGACTCTTGAATTTTTATGAAATTTGCTGTCAGCCTGTCAATTTCCGCAAATAAATCAGTTGGGGTTTTGATGGGAATTGTATTGAATCTGCAGATCATTTGGGGGGACTATTTCCATTTTAGCAATAGGCTCAAGTCATCCAATCTATGAACCTAGAATGCCTTTTCACTTACTTAGTTCTTTAATTTCTCTCAACAGTGTTTCATAGTTTTCAGAGTACAGTAGTACCTTGCTTCCAGAATTTAGTTTGTTTTATGATTTTGGGGAAGATGGCCACATTCGCGTTTGTGTGGGGAAGAAGGCTGTAGTTGTGTTTGCCATCTGATGTGGAGTTTGTGAATGGAAGCAAATTTTTGTTGCCCAGTTTTGGGAACCAAATTGTGAAAAGAAGTGTTCAGAAACTGAAGTATTACTGTATAAATTTTACATTTTTAAACATTTATTTCTTAGTATCTTATTCTTTTGGGCTATTGTCAGTGAAATTGTTTTCTCAATTTTCTTTTCTGTTTATTCATTGCTGTTATAGGGAAATAAAACTAATTTAAAAATATTTGTTTTGTATTCTGCAACCATGTCAAACTTGTTTTTAGTTTTAATAGGTTTGTATTTTGTTGTTATTCAGTAAGTTTCTCAGGAATTTCTATGTATTGGGTCAAGTCATCTGTAAACAGAGGGAGTTTTATTTTCTATATTTTATTCTGGATGCCTTTCCTTCATGTTCTTGCCTATTTGTCCTGGCTGAGTCTTACAGCTTTTTGAGAGGATATCATGGGCCACAGTGAAAAGCTCTATCCTCTCCCAAGCTCTCCACTTCTAAGTACCATCACTGGGCTAAGCTCTCACTTTGGGATCTACTTCTAGATTTGCGAGGGACAAAAACACATTGCCTGTTGTTACCTTTAAAATATTTGCTCAGGGTACAAAATATGGGTATAAAAAATTCTCCAATTGATATTAGCACAAACCTTTCTTGTTAATGAATGAAGAGACACCAATAGTATAACTAACTTGCATTTTTTCCATTTTCCCTACTGTTCTTTTCCCTTTCACCCTTCCTAGTTCTTTTCCTTTTGAACAATTTCTTCCCATTTCACAATATGTGTTGTACATTTTAGGCCTTATTTAGTCTTTCAGTTTGTCACTATTATTTTGCTATGAAATTTTGTTTTATCAGAACAAAACAAAACAAAACATAGTAGGACAGAAAAAAGAAAAATTGAGACAGAAAAGAAAGTAAGAGGAGAGAGGCAAAGGGGAAGGAAGTCATTAGAGGAAAGGAAGGAGAAAAAGAGAACAAAGGTGGCCCTTGAGCTGTGGAGACAGAAGTTGTCGGTTCCAAAGCACAACTTCCTGCTACCGGGAAGGGTAAGCAAAGGTAGTATATGAAGGTAACAAAGACTTTCATTTCCTTTATGTAAAGTAGAGAAGTTTTAAATTCCTTATGCAGGACAGACAGCCTTAGAAAACAGCAACATGTTGGCAAATGATGTAATGTAAATTTCCCCATAAAAAGCAGATACTGTTCTTTGTCAGTGGACCTAAGAGGATTCTGAGACAGAAGCCTTATGATCAGCCCTGATGCTGGTGAAGATCTGAGTGAATGTGAAAGCCAGGAGTGAAAAGATAAGCAAGGGGAGTAAATTTCAACCAAAAAGTTCCTGACCTACATGCTTTTCTTTCTTGAGTGCCAAAGGTAGACTTGAAGATTATTGATTTGTGATTAATTTGTTCAGTCTCTGAACGAGAGTGTTTACTTTGCATTAGATAAACTGAGAGCACTTTGATTCAGAGGAATATTGGTGTCTGAAAGAAGTATGATTCTTCAGAGGTTTGGGGGTTATAAGTTAGTATCCTTGGGATATGTAGCTTTTAAAGGAAACTAATCAGAAAATGTGCACCTCAGGCTGAAGGCAGCAGAAGGCTGTGAACTGTGCCACTTCTGGAATAACAAAAGGCAAACAGGACCCTTAAGGAAATGGGTTGGCTTAGAATTATGAATCACAGAGCCCATTTCTTATAGTGATTAATGATGAATCACTCTTTTAAGTTTGGATGAAATAATAGGCTGCATCTGAGGAGCTCCATTAATCATCATAAGAATTAGGCTTGTGCCAATTCATTACTGCAGGGTCGACATGTGCTAAACAGTTGAGCCGAATTTCAGGAAGGGGTGAACTTTTGGCAAGGGCTGGCTTAAAAGAATGCAAACGTTAGGGGTCTATTCTTGCCTGGATGGGTGGGGATTTATGAGTGGAGAATAGATCCTATTATATCACTCCTCATCTGGTCTCCTTCTCCACAAGTTTAACAAAACACCAACTACAAAGTCTTTTGACTTTTTGGTATTCAGGGTCATTATACAATAGATAACAACATATATTATAAAATCTAATACTTTTATCTGCTTTTCACTTTGCATGCTTCATGTATGGAGAAAGTGATTAACAATCTTCTATACTTTCAATAGGCATGGAAGTAAGCAAATTTAGGTCATTGCTCTTCTTTAAAGAGCAAAATCGTCTTTGCAAAATTACTACTTTTCTGAAAATGTCTTATTATAGATGAGGAAAACCCAAGCTACAGACAGCAGAAGGACAAAACCTGGCCCATGTTTAAAAAAGTGAGACTGGAATCATCATTTGGCAGCTTCAAATCCCTTGAGCTGAAAGGAGAGTTAAACAGTTGTTCTAACACATTTAAACTGATGTACTTCAAAGACATTCAGAAAGTGTGCACATCTCTGTATCAGTGGCCAGAATTGATGGGAAGCCCAAGAGAATTTTGTGTATTTCTCAACTCAAATAGATGTGATTTTTGTAAAGTGGAAAAACATTCACCCAAGTTGTAAGGAATTTTTATTGTCTCTTAATGCTATTAGTTTTGATAATCTTTATTAATCACAAAGTAGATTGAAATCATCATTTGTCAACTTGATTCATCTTTTTTTTCCAAAAAAGTGTTACATGGAGTTTTATTGAAGAAAAATAAAAAATTAAATCATAATTTTAAAATTTCTTATGGTAAAAGACTATAATAGAGCCATTTTTAAAACATAGACTTTCTAAAAGCAACTTTCATTAGTATTTCCAGATAGAAAAAAGAATGAAAAGAATTTCAAAAACTTGCATGATTTAGATGCATGCATACAGCTATTGTGCATAGCTTCCACACACATATACTACAATTTGCATAAAGATTTTTATTCCTAAAATTTAGTAGATTCCTAACTGACTTTCTGGCCCAAGGTACTTTCTTACTCAAACATAGTTTATATTCACCAAAAAGAATGTCTTAGAGCAGAAAACATCCCTGTATAATTTAAAACTCCAAGGAGGAAAATGCTAACGTTTCCCCACTCTCAAGGCCTGGGCGTCTGGGGAGTGTGTGGAGGGTGTGGCTATGGTAGTGGTGCCTGGTCAGAGACATGGGACCTCAAGCACTATCAGACCTCACACAATGAACCTAGAGACTGTAATGTACAAATAAGAAAATGAAGGCATATTTAATTGTATCTGGTTTCATATGTACTTTCTGAGTTATAAGATACTGTTTTCCTGAAGAAGGTCCTAGAATCTGTGTGTGTGTGTGTGTGTGTGTGTGTGTTTGTGTGTGTTAGAGAGAGAGAGAGGGAGAGAGAGAGAGGGAGAGAGAGAGAGGGAGAGATGGAGGGAGGGAGGGAATCATTTTCATGCTCCAAAAACTTAGGAATGGGGAGCATTAGGATAAAGTACAAACTTGTGGTCTTGTGGTCCTGGTCTATGACCCATGGGTCCCACCAGATTTTTGTCTTTCCAGCGTTAATTCCTTCTCCTTTTCATACTCACCCTGATGGTCTCTGTTGGTTCCCACAGCTCTTCTTCCAGGACCAGTTGTCCTTCCTTCAGGAGAGCTGGGCCTGTCCACCACTGTGCCTTCCCTGGCTGTGCCACCAGCACAGTAGTGTTCTGTACACATCTTGCTAGCATTACTTGCCTGTCTGCCACTGGACTGGGAGAAGATCCTGCCCCTTCTCCCTTCTTGAGTCCTTCTCTTCCTTTTTACTAGTTTCCTGGAATGGTGGTGGGGCTTTCTAGGTTCTTGGTTAAAGTTTGATTTATTGAACTGTATTTTAAAACATGAAGCCAGCCCCAGGATTGCAAAATGGTAGGGGCAGGCCATAACTAGAACTCTTTAAAAAACAAGCAAGCTTTGTGTGGTGGTGCATGTCTGCAATTCCAGCACTCTGGGAGGCTGGGGCAGGAGGATTACAGATTAGAGATTATCGACTTAGTGAGACCCTAGCTCAAAATTTTTTTAAAAAAAGGGTCTGGGGATGTAACTTTGCCTGAAGGCCATGGTTCAACCCAGAATACCGCAAGAACAACAACAGAAGCAACCACAACAAATAGCAACAAAAAAATCCAATAATAACAACAACAATCACAAAACACCTTACAACAATATCTGACCATAGGTGGATGGCTAACCATTGATTTTAACAGCTAAATAGAAGACAAAACAAAACAAAACAAACAAACAAACAAACAAAAAGAATGAATAGAGAACAGAAAAGAAAACTTGATTTTTAAAAAGAACTTAGCGTGAACGTTAAAGCATGTTTTGGAAGCTCAGACAAAACACCCCTGGGAACAGGTTTTCACTCCCAGACTGGGGATAGGGAGGCAAACAATAGCGGTAGGAGGATTAGAGAGTAGGACAGTGAGTATTGAGTCTAGGCCTGCACCATGTACCACAGAAGGAGCTGCTGGCACTTCTGTGTAGGCAGAGGATAGGGTTGGGCATCTGAGCCCTGGGCAAGTTGACAAGCAGGTGTAGGTGGCTTGGACTGAGAACCACAGAGATGCTTGGATTTTGCTCCTTTGCATTCAGTTATGGAAATTTATTGGCTAAACTTCCAGGCACAGGGAAACTCACAGATAAGGATCAGCCCAGCTCTATGTTAAGGGGTTTACCTATCATCACTTTGAGAAGACAGGGATTCTTATCTCTGGAAACTAGAGGTGAGCTAGGGCCAGGGTGTCAGTGCTGACTGGAATGATGGCAAAAGTGGTGAGCAATGACTACTTGGTTCCATGAGACATTATACTTAAAGGAGAAGCACAGACTGTACCAATCCCAGGTTTTCAAAAGGGTGGTCTCACATGTGTGGCAGTAAGGAAACTGTTATTTTCTCCTTTCTCCCAGGAATTGTCCCAATGGATTGTCAACATTGCCATCAATTTTCCATTATTCTGATTAGAAAAGCAGACTAGATAAAAATCTAGGACCATGTCAAACCACCAGGACTTGTTTGCAAATTAGAAAGAGTGAGAAATGATGTATCTAAAGACCGGATAGACAAAAAGTATGAAACTCTTTTTTACTGCAAAACTAAATTTAACAGTGTTCTTGATCTGTGAATATTTTCTTAGTTGGTTTGAGTCGTTTAACAAAGAACCTCAAGTTAGGTAATTTGTAAACATTAGAATTTTATTTCCCACAGTTCTGGAGGGTGAGAAGTCAAGATCAAGGCACTGGCAGATTCCCTATCTGGTAAGGGCTCATTCTTCATGACTGGTGCCTGCTCCCTGTGTCCTCACATGGCAGAAGGGGTGAATCAGCTCCCTTGGGTCTCTTTGTATGAAGACTAAACCTATTCTTGAGGTTCTCCCCTCATAATCTGATTACCTCCCAAAGGCCCAACTTCTTAATACCATCACCTTGAGGACTGGGTTTTGTCATGAATTTTGGGCAGACATAAACATTAAGACCATTGCAAAGGCTCAAAGGAGATGGTAGAAGGTTCTCTGTGAACACCAATACTGTTTCTACTTTGTCTGCATCTCCCCATTGTTTGGAACATTTGGAACAGACAATTTGCTTGCTAAATTGTGGTGAAATGTCACATTAGCGTCTTTGGAAATATTTTCTCCATTCTTCGCAGTTTTCAAAGTTAAAGTCGTTGAATTTTCCTTTGTGTTATGCATAATTGTGAAAAACATATTTATGTTCTCTGGTTATTTATAAATTAAAATTTAATCCATTCAACAATATTTATTGTATGGAGCACTGTTTTTGCATTAGTATTCTCACAAGAAGAAGCCCTGTCTTTATGGGTCCTATAGCTAATCAACACAAATCTGCAATATTAGCTGCAAATTTATGGTACAAACTAAATGTCCTGATTGGCACTATCTTTGTCATTTGTTATTGCTGACTACTTAGTTGATTTTGTGACTTTGGTATCCATAAGCTCAAATGGGTCCATATGTCCCTTTTGTTACTATTTCAATCTCTGTCATTTTCAGTGTGTGTACTGTGTATATCTCTCAGTGATGGGCATCTCTTTAAGAACACAAAGAAGAAGCGATAAAAGGATATTTGCTATTATATTTGTATGTGTAACCTATGTAAGGGTATGAGAACTTCCAAGAAATTTTTAAAGATCTAACCAGACCAAACATACATCCTAATCCAGCCCTGATATTTTATACTAACTTCATGGTTCCTTCTGGTTGCAACCCCGTTAGACAGATAGGTCTGTCTGTCTGTTTATTACAAAGCTTAGTTCCAAGCCTAAGTTTAACATTTTAGAAGGCTCTTTCTTCTTTAATAGAACAGGCAGCTCCACTGAATCAGGGCCTGCCAGTGTTCCCAGCCCAGCCCATGTATTTGACACTGCTATATCAGTTCCCAGGCATGCAGCCTTCAGCAAGACCTCAGCTCCCTTGAAAGTACATGCAACATTCTCCACCAGCGATCTGATGGGGAGAAAGTGGGAAAAGGGCTTTTCTTTCCTCCCTCCCTTAGGATTCATGTAGGCCGCTTTCTACTTAGTGGTTCTCCTCCTTGACTAAGCCCTGGCCTGAGGTCTGGTGTGATGGAGGAGAAAGGCTTGAGGCGTCCCACAGGAGTAGCTGGTGGGCTGATGTGTATTCTGGCTGGGAGGTTACCTCTGCCTGACCTTCCACTTTCCTTATTTGTGATATAAAGAAAATACTACTCTTCCAGTTATTCCAGATCTTAATAGAGTCCTCTCCTTAAAAGGGCTTGGCATCTGTGAACTATTGGAGTGGTGGATGGTGTTGAGACACAGCCTAGGGTTGACAAATTTAGCACCTAAATATATAAGACATCCAGCTAATGTGAAATTTCAGATAAACAACAAATACTTCTCAGTTATCATACATAAATAAAAAGTAAAATAGACTATAGAATATACAGTATAATAAATATATATTGCGTATTTGTATAAATATAAATACTTTAGTATAAGTATATTACATGAGACATAATTAGAACAAATACTTTACCTGTAAACTCAGTTCAAAAGGCAATATTGCTCTACCTTATCCTCTTCCCTCATGCCCTTGCCAGCCACCCTGGGACTGGGCTACTTATGGCTCACAGCTGCCTCTTTCCCTTGGGGCCCTGGCAGAATGGGAGCGGCCTCACCTGGGAAATTAATCCTTCCTCCCATCACTCCCACAGTCTGTCTGTAGCCCTGAATGGCTGGCAGGGACACAATAGGCTGGTCCCCTTTCCTCAAGGAGAGACAATCTGTGCAGTTTGAGGCTGCCCAGAGGGCCCAGGCTGCTGAGAAACAGCCAAAACTCCTCTCTCTCTCTCTCCCCCCTCCCTCCCTCTTCTTTTCTTCTTTCCTGCCTCTCTCTTGCTTTCCTTTCTTTTTTGGAAACCGCCTTCTCAATCAGTTTCTAGAATCCTCATCTCCAGTTTTATTGATTTAATCAGCTATCAATTAATGTGGAGTTTTCCTCCTTATGAGTAAAAATGTCTAAGAATCTAAATAAAGTGAAATTCACAAAAAATTCTTTAATTAAAAAAATTAGTTGTTCTAAGAGGAAGAGATAATAATACAACAAATACTAGTCCACCCAGTTATATAAAACAATTATTAATCGACATGAAAAATCAAGTAAGCCTTAATACAACTGTATTGGGAGACCTCAATACATTGCTGTCACAAAAAAACAGGTGTGGAGTTCTTGGGATCTTCTGGGTAGAGTAGCATGTCATCTGAAACAAAATCTATGTATATAAAAAATTAGTTGTGACAGTCAGAGAAAAAGAATTTTGAGTAAAATGTAATTTTTTCAGGGTCACCTTCAGATTTTATTTTTAATGTGAAATGTTCATTTGAAAACAATTGTGTTAATGATTAGTTAGATAATGTTTCATGCCCGTATTTTTTGTCTTAAATAATTTTCGGGAATATCCAATATGCTGATGATTGTTGCTGTTTTGTTGGTTGGGGTGAAATTGTTATGTGTTGATTTCTTGTTTTCCTTTTGTTTAAAAAAAATTAGTTGTAGTAGAAATTACACAACAAAAACTTACCATACAGTTTAGTAGCATTAAGCATATTCACGTTGTTGTGCAACCACTGTCTAGAAATTTTTTTCTTGCAAAATTGATATCCTGCACACATTAAGCAACAACTCTCCATTTCCTGCCTCCCCACAGCCTCTGGCAACCACCTTTTACTTTCAGTAAGTATTCTTAGCACCTTAAATAAGTGAAACTCTACATTATTATAGGTTTCAAAATATTTCGTTGAATTTTTTTATTGAATTTGTGTTAAATTTATAGGTTACTTTGAAGAAAATTGACAATTAATTTTGCTATAAAATGTTCTCAATTAGTAAAGTCTTCTTTTAATAAACTCAAGTTTTTTCAAATCAGTACTGAGGATTTCTTGTTGAATATCGTAAGTATTTTATGTTTTTGTTTGCACCTATGAATAAGATCTCTTTACTATATTTCAAAGGATTTCCCTTGCAAGGAGCAAGAGAACAAAAACATAATCTACAATCCTAGTCCCTATGATAACTCCATTATTATTTTAGTAGAGTTTTCCATGCTAAGCATGCACACATACAGAGAAAGAGACAGAGACACAGACAGACAGAGCCAGAGAGACAGAGACACAGAGAGAGAGACACAGAGAGACAGAGACACAGGGAGAAACACAGAGAGAGAGACGGGAGAGAGAGACAGAGAGAGAGAGAGAGAGATAGAGACAGAGACTGAGACAGAGACAGAGACAGAGAGAAAGAAAGAAACTTGGAACAATAATACAACTTTTCATGTTATGCCCCCAGTGATTCTACTTCCTCCAACCCAGGGACCACATTCTAAGAGCACATTCAGTTATGAACTCATCAGCATGATCTAATCAACTTCCAAAAGCCCTACCTCTGAACACGTGAGACTTTTGGGGGAAATTTTAGATCTAAACCATAATAGATTCAGAAATGATTTTATTGCCACCACTGCTTGAGTGGGATACTAAATACTGTAAGATCTTTGCAATTGTTGCAAAATCCAGGTTATTTCTAGGTACTCAGGCTGGGAATATAACTTGCCAGGAAGTTGGTCAAACATATTTTTCTGGCAACCCAGAGGTAAGTCTTTGCAAATGCACCTTTTGGCTCTCCTTCTTGCTGAATCCTATTTGTGGATTTCTTACAACACGTGAAAGGGATGGACTTATGTTAAGTAAAAACTCCAAACACCAAACCAAGAAGTGACAAAGGAGAGAAAAGTGTGAAGAAACTGATCTTACGATCAGTCATGAGAGTGCCGAAGCTTTAACACTAGAGGAGGCTGAGGCTGCCGTGGAGACAGTTCAGAAAACAATCAGTATTATATCGTAATAATTACAAAGACGAAAGTGCAGGTGATCACATCCCAATTCTCTGGCCTCTTTGCTGAAGCAGATTTGACTTTGTGACGGTTTTAAGTACCAAAAATACAACATTCTGAGCTCGGTGTTAATGTTTGTGGTAACTTTGGTTTTCCATTTTTGCCTGCTTTTCATGAACAGGTAAAAACCAAAGAGATATCCACTGATTTGAAATGTTTACAGTTTGTAACTCCCTTTGTAGAAAACAAAAAAAATTTTAAGTAAATTCCATCAGTAACTTTGTAACTATTTAAGTCTTCTTTCCTGATTGAGTAAAAGTCACTGTGACTTTTTATGAATGAAAAAAAGAGAATAACATAAATGTATTTTATGCTATATAGTAAATATCTTTCAAAATTGTTCCCTAAATTTCCATTTCTAACCAAAACTATTTCCAAAATAATTTTTTCTTCATGATTTCACAATCACAAGAAATATTCATTTAAAAAATTATTTACATTTTACAAGAAACTTTGTTCCAAAAATGGGGGCAGTATAAGCCAGACTGACTTGAGTCATTCTTTAGTGCAGTTTTACAGATTTGACCTTGACCCACGTCCCTCGACTAAACCCTAGAGAGGGGCAACTGCTTGGGGTGGAAGGAGCCTCAGCTCTCTGGGCCACCCTCAGCTCTGTGCCCCTTTGGAGCAGCCTGATCATCATGCCAGACAAAGACAGTGGAGTGCCGAGGTAACCAAGAAAGATGCCAGTGCTTCTTTCTCTTCCTTTGGCACCTATAATAAAAAGAAAGAATAGACTTCAGTTTAATTCTCAAAGCTGGGTTTAAAAATGTTGTGGCACAAGAAAGGCACAGAGACAAACAGATTTACCTTCAAAGAAAAACATGTCTAAGAAAGTAAAATCAAAACAAAACAAAAACCCCAAAAAACAAGAAACGACTGAGAATCATGAAAAAAGTTGTTGAACTTTCGTAAAATATCCACATGGTGGATGTTAGCAGTGAGTGGGATCATTGTTACCTTGTGGTTGTACTTTTATGTCCAAATTTTTGCAAAACAGGAACTCTACGAATCCAAAATCAACAATGAGTTTTAAAACAATGATTCCAATTAAAGCAATAAATACACAACAACCAGCAACATTTAGAAGGTCTTAAAAAAAATCATGCAAAGTACCTCACATGATATTCCAGGATTAGTTACTGCTGGTTCCCTGGAACCAGATGAATCATTTCTGAAGTAGTCACTTGTCGACTAGGCTTGATTGCATTTCTTTGTCTTAAAGCTGGTGGATGCGTGTTTAGGCAAGATCTTCACTGCTTATAAATGGAGCGTGCTATTGTCATGGTTGATCAAAATTTGTTGTTTTTCCTTTTCATTGCTGTTTTTTAAAAATTGTTATTTTTAATACCCCCATATCCTTTCTCTTTCTGGGTTAAATTTATCTATTTTCTGTAAGACATTAAACTGTAACATTATTTCTTTTCCTCCAGACTCTCTAATGAAAGTACCAGGTCCAGGCACTCATCAGTGAATTTACAAAAGCTGCGTAGGACTGCTGAGACACAAACTCTTCAGCTGTTAAAATGCCAAGCATTCATCACTCATTTCTTCAAAAATTATGAATGTCTGCTAGATATGGGACGTTTTGCAATGCCCAAAGACAAAGGCAAATAACACATCGTCCTTGCTGTCCTGGGTTTTGGTGTGGTGGAGAAATGCCCACGCAAAATACCATTAACGTCCTGAGGAGTCGAGTGCCTCATATGCCAAGACAGAGATGGCAACCAGTTCCACTTGGGTTGAGAGTTGCAGGAAACTGAAGCAAACAGGCTAGTGAGTTCTTTTTTGTGCAAGTACTTGGCTCATTATCATAACAAACAGTATGAGGACTGCTGCGCAGGGTACTGAGCTCTCGGTTTAGGGATGGTTCATCTCAGTTCCTCAACCTGCTGTTCTACAGGTCGTTGAGGAACTCGAGGTCTGTGGAGTTGAAGCAGTCATACAGTCAAAATGACAATGTCAGGATCTACCTCAATCAAAAGAACCCCAGAGTGCTCCGGTTTAACCATGAAGCCACACTGCCTCTTTCTCTTTTCTTGGCTTTGCCCTTGGTATTTGCCCTCCTCTTCTAGGGTGGCTGTAGGTGTGAACGGTGCAAGGATGGGTTGAGGCTGGAAAGGCAACAGCACAGGCCCTGAGGCTGCCAGGTTTTGGCAAAGTAGAGCTTACCCAAAAGGGCTTACTCAAAACTAGAACTAAAAACATGATGTCAGTTCAGTTCCTTATTTCAGTTTATCTCTTTCAGATAATTCTTTTCTCACGTAGTTCAAACTGACTGCAAAAGACATTGGTGATTTTTTTAAAAAACCCTTTAGAGCTCAAGATTAAAAGAACAGTGGGTCACAAAATAAAGGCAATTGGACATTTATTCTCGAGGGATTTAAAATAAACAGACAGGAAACGAACTTTCAGCGATTGTTTAAATTTAGTATAAAGGGGTTTTCTAATCTAAAGGACTCCTCTGTTTTATTTTGGGGTCACGACAAGTTCCTACTTAGTATCTAGGATGGTTTTCTGTGAGGGAATTTTAAAAAGAGATATGCAAATATACTAGGGAGATTAATAGGAAGACATAACCAGGAGACACACAAAATGAAATACTATGACAGATAATATATTTTAGTTTGATTTTCAACAACATTCTATAAATGCTCTTAATTAATATTAAAACAACAATTAATGAGAAATAGCCTTGTTGGCTTGATAAATGGAATAGTCCTTTTTTCAAGGACATTTGTTTTTCTTTTTTGATTTCAAATGCACTATACCTGGTTATGGAAGATTTGTAATGAAGTTCAGGAATATACAAGGAAGCGGAAATCACCACTATGACTCTAAACCCTCTCAGCTCTCCGAACGAACGAATTCACTCTAAATCTAGAAAAGGCTAGAAGGGGTATGCCTTCCACACTAGTGGGCACTATCCTGCATTTTCTCTCTGTCTCTCTCTCTCTCTCTGTCTCTCTCTCTGTCTCTCTGTCTCTCTCATGTTGACATTACCATTGTCTGACACAGAAAGATGATCAATAAATGCTTAGTGCTTAGTGTTTTTATGACTAGAATTACTATATACATTATTGTTTTGCCAAATTGGCATGATAGATTATATTGGTTTCCTATCCAGTAGAAATGATAGTATTAAAGAAAAAATAAAGTAAAAAATCACACAGGTTGTATTAATGAGGGGGCTTTGTACTGCAGGAGCCAGAACCTCAACTCAAATCAACAGAAGTACAGAGAGGGATTTGCAGATTCATCTAATTTGAAGTACAGAGAGAGCTCACCGTTTTGCCTTGGCTGACCCCAGGGTTCAGGCAATGCTATCATCCTGTTGTTTTTTTCCTCTTTCTCACTCTGTTCAGTTTCGCAATCTTTTGTTTTTGCATTTCAGATTCATTCCTTTCTACTTCCCATAATTGTTCTCCACATTAATGAAAAGTCTTGGTTGACATTTTTGCCACTCCACAATTCAAAAAAGGAAAAGTGGTTTTTTCAGCACAGTCTAGGAAGTAAGTAGATCAGAGGACTCTAATTGGTCCACTTGGGCCACATGTCCACCCTGAACCTACCCTAAACTTTGTCCCTTCCTCAGAGGTGGGAGGAGGGGCTGCTGATTGTCTTGAAATGAACACAGTGATTTTACCACATAAGAATCCCAAAGGAACCAAAATAAAAAGGGAAATTGGTAGTTGTGCTGGCTGAATTAAAACTGTAGTGGCCAAAGTCATCTCTCTCAATTTTTAAAAAATTGATTCAATTTAAAATGAAGTCTCAAGCTGGGCGTGATGGCGCATGCCTTTAATCCCAGCACTTGGGAGGCTAAGGTAGGTGGAGCGTTATGAATTTGAGGCTGGCCTGATCTACATAGTGTAACCCTGCCTCAAAAAAAACTAGGGCTGGGAATTTGGCTCAGTGGCTAACATGCCTGTCTGGTAGGAGCGAGGTTGTGAGTTTTATCCCCAGTGCTGTAATAAAAATAAAAATAAAATGAAGTCTCAAATTGGTGCATATTATTTATTTATTTATTTATTTATTTTCCAAATCCATTTTATTTCAAGTATGAAAAGAAAAAGATGAAAAGAAGAAGAAGGAGAAGGAGGAAGAGAAAAGAAGAAGAAGAAGAAGAAGAAGAAGAAGAAGAAGAAGAAGAAGAAGAAGAAGAAGAAGAAGAAGAAGAAGAAGAAGAAAAGAAGAAGAAGAAGAAGGAGAAGAGTGACAAAAAATTTTCAAAACACATCATTCAGGGGCAACAATAGTACCTACATTGCGCATTGTCATCCCCAAATCATTCTTCCAGAGCACAAGACACCTGTATTCAATTGTTCAAACAATACCAGCACAAGACATGTTTTAAGATATAAAGTTATTTATAAAGTGTGGGAAAGGCCAGGGTTTTAGTTCAGTGATGCTGTACCTGCCTGGCAAGTGAGAGGCCCTCGGTTTGATTTCTGGTACCAACAAACAAACAAACAAACAAACAAAAAAAGTGTGGAAGAACATTAAATGATTTTTGTATGTGTAATAAAATTTTCACTGCAGTATACTTAACCTCTTCTAAGATATGGCACATACGTTTGATAGAACAATGAGTACTTTAAACTAAATTGATAAGTCATTGAGTCATATCACACATATGGAGATATATATCTATATATATATATATCTCCAAGTGGATATTCATTTTCAAAGATAGCTCTTTCAAATTCCAAACAAGTAATTCCTCCTCTCATTCTTTCCTTAGGTGTGTAGTCTGTTCTATGAGCCATGATTGTAACAAAAAAATGTTTTTTTTTAGCTGGGTGTGTTGGTGCAACCCTGTAATCCCTGTTTCTCAGGGATCATGATCAGCCTGGGCAACTTATTCAAACCCTATCTTAAAATATAAAATAAAAAGGACTGTGAATGTAGCTCAGTGGTACAACTTCTGCTTAAGCACACAAGGCCTTTGGTTCTATACTCAGGACCATAGGGAAAAAAAAGCTTTCTTCATCATTTGGCAAAACAATGGTCACTTTTACAGGACTGTTGCAGTTAGAAGAATAGAATGAGAGACACTTGGTCTGTAGGCTACTGCCAGGAGGTGTGAAAAAAGCACACCATTTTGATGGGGTTTAAATACACATGGAAGATCTAGAAAGCAGTAGTAGTGGGGGAAATGGTTGTTTTGGAAATATTAACCAGTTGCTGTGTGCAGTGTTCAGTTTACTGATTTCATTTTTTCAACAAGATTTTTATGTCAGGATGATTTTTTTTGTATTCTTACTTTGTGCGACTACATCAATCCACTATCTCTGAAGTTGTTTCCAGTAGTCACACCAAGACATGGACAACCACATCTGGTTTTAAAGTTATTATGATCTTGTTTGTTTCCAAGAAGTTGCTTAAGTGCTAAGGGGTAAAGCCTGATTTTTCCTATAACCACATGGGTATGTTTTTCTCTTTTTGATCTTTTGGATTCTTTCAAATAAATTATAGGCACTCCTGGACTTACGATGGAGTTAGGTCCCAATAAATCCATTGTAAATTGAAAATATCTTGACATGAAAGTGTATTTAGTACATCCAACCTGCTGAATGTTATAGCTTAGCTAGCCTGCCTTTGACATGCTCTGAACATATCCTTATACTAGCCTATAGTTGGGCAAAATTATCTAACATAAAGCCTATTTTAAAATACATTATTCAATATCTCATGTAATTTATGGAATATTGCACTGAAAGCAGAAAAGAGAATGGTTGTATGGATACACTTTCATACCATCATAAAGTGGAAAAATCATAAGTCAAGCTATCATAAATTGGGAGCTGTCTATGTTTCATGTCTTACAGACAGAATTGAGATCTGCCTTCATAATCTCTTACTGCAGAACTGGCTCTGTTCAGCTCATCTTCATCATCTCTGCTTTTTCTGAAAATTTTCTTCCCTACGGAATATATTTTCCTCTATATCCTTTTTTCCCCCAATGATGTATCTTATCACAGATTCCTGGAAATAGAAGCCCTGACTCATAGTTGTGTAACATGGCCTGAGAGCCCAGGTCAGGAGAGCACGAGGCGCAGGCTCCGTGTCAGGGCAGCCACCAGTGCTGCCTCCTACTTCTGTGCTATTTGCCTCTCCTACCCTGGTGCATCTTGATCTATGATGGTGCTTTTGTTGGGTTGATGTTCAGTAGCTTCACTCATACATGAATATGCTTTTGCTTTTTTGCAGTATGTCCTTTCCTTTTCACTCTGCAGCTCAACCTGAAAAGTACATTGCTGAATTAAACCTTTCATATCAGGCCAGTCGGATCATTCATTTTCTTACCATCACAAGCTGACCCTGTCTCAGAACGTTTCAGGAATAGATAATAAGCTTGCAGGCTTGTAGTTCCTTTTCTTATTCTTTAAAGAGAGTAATTCCACTGCTTTCTCTGTAGGTTTTCTCTGTTGTTATTAGTGTACTGGATGGTTCAGTGACTGATTTCTTTTTTATTGCATTAGATGTTGCTCCAGTCTTTTCCAAGATAATGTTCCTTGAGCCGTAGTTTTACACAAAGAAGATCCCATCTCTAAAGCACATCAATTTTCGTTAGATTGATAACTGTCAGCTGATTCATTTGTTGCAAGGTAGGCCACAGGCAAGCCACACAGAGAGATGGGATTGTCAGGAGTTAAATAGAACTATATAGACAGTAACTCATTGTCATTGTTGCCCAGACAATTTGACAGCAATTTATTACCCTGTTCTCCTTGGAAAAGGAGAGGCAGAGTGGAAGGTTTTCCCGTGGATGAATGAAGTTAGGGAACATTGATTTGGGCATCTGCTTTGGGTTGTTAATTGGGGGGCAAAATACTCTTCATTCTCTGTCCTGCTACACAGACATTAGATGTTTAATCATCTGCTAAAACTGAAGTTGCTGTTTCTTCCTTTAAATCTATCTCTTCATAGAATGTAAGCAAACTGTAGCCTGTATTAGTCCATTTGGCCTGCTGAAACAAACTGCTGTCAAAAGCTTATGAAGAACAGAAATTTACTGCTTATAGTTGCGGAGGCTGGAAATCCATGATCAAGGAACTGGCAGAGTCCATTTCTCATAGAGGGCACTTTGTCCCTCCATCCTCATGTAGTAAAGGAAAAACAGATTTTCCCAGGCCTCTTTTATAGGGGTATTAGTCCCATTCACAAGTACCACACCCTCATGACTTAATCACCTTCTAAAGGTTTAGTCTCTTAATGCCATCATCCTGGGGATTAGTTTTCAAAATATGAAGTTTAGAGTGAACACAAACGTAACGCCTTAGCAGAAACTTTAGCTATCTGTTAGAGTCAAGTAGGAACAGAGGCCCCACATTATCTGTGCTATACAAACATGGATTATTGGAAGAAACAGCTGACCAAATATTAGAAGAGAAAGGTGATTAGTTTTGTTGCAGTTAAGAGAAAATACAAAGGGTTATCAAAATATACAGTGAATGTTTAAATTTTTTTTAAAAAATTCATTGTGATAAAAGACACATTGTCATTAATCCCCCTCAGAATATTCCCCTTGTTTTAAACATACTTATCCCATCACTCTTGCCAGTTTCTGAAGCAGTTCTAGAAGTTCTCTTTTGTGAATGTCTTTACAGGTTGTATTTAAAAAAATACAGTGAATGCTACTACTGATTTATCTCAGGGAAAGGCAGATGTATAAAAACATTATGATATATCCTCATTATTCAGAAGACCTGGCACCATGTTATTTCTGGCTCTTCTCCAAAGTTCAAATAATCATGAAAGGTAAATATGAATTAATACAGGACATTGAGCAACTGCGATAGTGCTATTAACGACACAAAGAGAACTGCATCAGAAAGTGGCAAGAATAAGTGTGTTTGAAGTAACAGAGAGCATTTTGAGGAGGATTACTGTGTCTTTTACTGCAATAATTTTGAAGAGAATTAATGTGCTTTTTACTGCAATCATTTAAAAAAACTTAAACATCCATGATATTTTTCGATCATACCTTGCGCTTTTTGGGTCTTTCCTAATGACAGCAGGAGAGGTTCCTATTAAAAACTCTCCCTTTCCTCCTCTATCAATTATTTGTGACTCTGTGACAAGCCCTTCCAAACTCAATGGCTTCTTACAATAAAACCATTTAACAATCACTGCTTCTGAGGGTCAGGATTCAGCAAGGCTCAGCTGAATAGATCTGCCTCAGGGTCTACAAAATGGTCATCATCTGATTATAGCTGGAGCTGGAACTCTGGAGGCTGGGTGGCAGGGGCTGTGCAGGCATCTTCTCCATGTGCCTCTGTTGCTCTTGCTTCTTGCAGTCTTAGGGTCTCACATGTGGTCTTTCTTTGTGGACTGGTTTGGGCTACCTCACAACATGGTGGCTGCATGGCTATAGGACTTACAGACACAGTGACTGAGTTTTCTGTGCGGATGTTCTGGGGGATGAGTGAAAGCCAGTTGCCTTTTATAAACCAGCCCCAGTGTCCCACAGTTCCATTTTTGTGAAACCCTGTTGCTCAGTTGGCCACCACAGCTGTGCTAGTCTCTGGGGAAGAGGATGCAGACTTTCACCTTTCAGTGACCCCGGTGCCAAAGAATTTGAAGGTTATTTATTTGTTTGTTTGTTTGTTTTTTGAGACAGGGTCTCATTATGCAGTTCAGGCTGAACTTGAGTTCATTTTGTAGCTCAGGCTGATCTCAAATTTGCAATAAACCTCCTGCCTCAGTCTCCCAAGTGCTGGGATTACAGGCGTGTGCCACCATGCCCAGTATGAAGGCTTATTTTGAAAGCGTCTTGAATCTCAAAGACAATATCATATTGCTTAAATCGGAATCTAATTTTTTTTTTGGTAAATGTGATGGATCAATTTATTTATTTATTTATTTATTTATTATTACCTTTTTTTAAGAACAGAAATATTTATTGAGAGAAAGAAAGCTTCTGTCTGAGAGAGGCAGAAGGGGTCTCGAGTGGGTTGCCCTCAACTGTTTTAAAGACTTAGAAAAACACATGCACATTATGAAGATCCATGAGTGGGTGTATGTAGGGATACAGCACACTTAGTCTGGGTCCTTTGCATGTGTCACATGGGCCCACTCATGCTAGGAATTCTGTGGACAGTTAGTAAAGGGTAACAGAAGGAAGTAGTAAAAATGTAATAGATTAGTTCACATATTTATCATCAATGAAAAGAGATTTTAAGCTCAACAGATTAGAAGTCAACAGAATGAATTATAACTTGCCATCAAAGGTGAAGAAATGTTTTGAAAACATAATGTAGTACTTGTTTTACTTAGTTTTGTTTTATTTGTTAATTTAGTTAAAAGGCAGTTATGATTCGATAACTAAAGGCAGAAGTGGAGAATGTTCTCTGAAGGGCGTTAGGAGGCTCCCAGGCAAGTGTTTGGACTGTGCAGCCTGCAGCACCCCCAGGCCCTTCTCCTGCTGATGCTGGAACACTGGGGTGTTCTCAGAGAACTAAGAGCTGTTGCCATAGGTTTCATGATACTTCACCTAAACTAAGGTCAGAAGGACTTTAGAGAAATATTTCGTTCAGGTTCCTGTGATGGACATGAATGTTTTGAGTTCTTTTGCACAATTGCACACCTAGTGTTAGTTCTGTGCAAGGGTTCTGGGTCTGAGCTGCAAGGGCTGGTGGCCACTTTTCTCTCTCCCTCCGATGGCCTACACTGACCTAGAGTGGGGGACGTCTTCCCGTCTTTTGCACCAGGCTAGGAGATTCTCATGACAGCATTATACATACAAACATTTTTGACATCAGAGATGTTACCTGGGTGTCTGTCTTTTAGGAAGTTTCTTTCCTCTGTAGGAATGAAGGGAATAGATTCCAGACAGGAGGAGATAACTGGCAGAAATGCCAGCTGGGGGCTGCTGCAGTAGTCCAGGCAGAAGGGATACAGACAGGATTAGGGCAGTGATTATGCAGGTGAGAAGTAGTGCACATGTATGAGGGGTTTGTAGAACCAGTTTTAGAGTTGTATAACTTTCCTGGGGCCAAGGGACAATATTAAGCAGGGAGTACATTGTATTGGAGCATTTCTTTCTGGGTGGATGAGAGTTTGCTTAACTAAAACAGAAACACCAGATGGGAAAGAAGGGAAGGAGGGGACAAAAAGAATGGGGAGAGTTGTCTTTGGTTATTATGTAGGGAAACATGATCATCAAACTTTTTACTGGCAGAGAAGAAATATGGCTTGGAAAAGACTTTTATTTACTTAATTCAAAGAACTTCCTTTTCCGTGGGCCTGAGCAGATTTTTCTTTAACCTTTACTACTCAAGTAGCAAGAATTAAGTCAGTATCACTGTTTGGTGGTCCAGACAATATTTTTCATTTTAAACAAAGAGTCTAATCATTAGTGCATGGTTAGTGAGAGAAAAGGCAGACGGCAGGGTCTATAAGAATTTATTTTTCATCGTGGACCAGATTTTTTCTCAGCCAGGAAGAAGCTAGTAAATATGATGTGGTGGTTTTGAAAACAACATGAAGTTCCCTGCTGGGGAATTTCCTCACAGTGGCTCTACAAGGCGGCTCTTCCCCTAAAGGCCCAAGAAGCATCTGGGGATGCAAAAAGGTACCTTGGTTGCCAAGGTGACTGGGAGGTGAAAGTCAGGGATACTAAATGACTGAAATGCCTGGGCATAGTTGTCTCTCTCACAAAATTCCAGTAGCACCTGCATGGAGACACACAGACCAGACCTGCCCACCCTAGGACGATATGTTTGACTTTAGCTTATGGGATATTTGAGCTCTTTTTCTCAATAGGTGAAAACAGGATATGAAAATCCAGGTATCACTTGGCTCATTCTTTTTGCTTGAGGCTTCTTCAGGAGGCAGTTGGGCAGCTCTGTGATATCCTGAATGGTAGCAATAAGATGTGCCAATCTCTTCTTCCATTGTACCATAGGGGAGTTCTCTCAGTTAAAGAAGAAGGCATCTACAAACATTAGAGAAACATTGGTCTGGCTGGTCCTGAGCTCACCACGATATACGCCTTTGAGGATCTCTTAACCTATAGGGAATGCAGACAGGAGAGTAAACTATTCCAAAGGAGCTAAACATGCAGCCATGCCAGACAGAAAATTATTAACCCTGCACAGGAAAGGGGAAGAGCCAGCAGCAGTGACAGGTTCCTGGAGGACAGGACTGGGAATGGGTTCTTGAAGAATGAGTGTAAGTTGGCCAAGTGGACAAAGGAGCATGGAAGTCCAGGAGGCAGACATGACAAAGATAAAGGCAGGCAATATGGAATCGCGTATTTTTGGAAGCTGCAATCTCAGTCATCATTTCATAACTATAGGTTCTGTGGAATCTACTAATTCACCCACTATGTTGCATTGGCTATTGTAAATAATCCAGAGATGATTTAAAGTATATGGAAGGATGTATGTAGGTAAAATGCAAATACTATGCCTTTTAATAAAAGGAATTTGAACACATACAGATTTTGGTATCCATGGGTGCCCTGGCAACAGTCTCCTGTTAGATACTCAAGGCCATAACCCTTACAACTGGTTATGAATGGGAAGGTGACAGCTGTAGGGGCTGGACAGTGAAGCAGAGGTCAAGTTGTGGGAGAACTTTGGTGTCATGCTAAAGAGCAAAGACATGGTCCTGTGA
The DNA here is from genome assembly GCA_004363535.1 of Dasyprocta punctata. Lineage (NCBI taxonomy): Eukaryota > Metazoa > Chordata > Mammalia > Rodentia > Dasyproctidae > Dasyprocta > Dasyprocta punctata. Next base: position 51,939 of record RJWM01005971.1, on the reverse strand, counting down.
ACGAAGCAACTTGAAGGGCCACAGGTCAAGGAAAAACATAATAATAGCTGTATGCCTCTCAGTGGAAGTCACTCTGCCAACTTATGCTGGAAGTGCTGAGAAGAAGCAAGATGGAATCTGCAAGGTCAGTTTTAGGAGCCATCTCAGTGGAGTCCAGGTGATAACTGTGGGATCGAGGTATTGGCCATGTGGATAACTCAAGGATACTTCTGTAACACACTCAAGAGGTGGACACAACAAGACCTCCCAGTTGGCTGTGGAAAACAAAGAGAGAAGCGAAAATTATGGCTGGAGAGTTCTTAAGCTTGGACAGGTGGCTTCAATATTACTTGGGAACTGTATTTGGATTTCTCCAGACCTACCAAATAAAAAGCCCTGGGGACTGTGGGACCCAGCAGCCCCTATTTTTGATAAGCTTTCCATGTGGAGTACTCTATTGTTGAGAGCCATTGCTCTTTGCCTGCTACTTCTGACTGTTGCTGGGTACAGTATCGATGAAAAAGCGTATTGGATGGGACTCAGTGGCTCTTGATGTCAAAAAAATGTGATTTCACTGCTGAAGAGAAATGACACACTCAGATTTATGGCTCTAAAAACCTGGTTCATCATCTTGATGCAGCATTTTAATTTTGTAGCATAAGTTGAGATGTACGTCTGAATTGCCCCAACATCAAAGTATACTGATTGAGAGTTCTGGATTCTCTTCTGGAAACTGTAGTTGTTGATTGTCTCCTTAGTCAACACTGTACAATCCTGTGATGCCTTATGAAGTGTTGCACTGTGGAATAGAAAATGATAAGCAAGGCTCATCCCACATTTCCAAGAAGAGGGTGGGGAAGGTAGATGTTGTCTATCTAGTGAGAAACTCAATCTTAAAATTCATGCTGATGGTTGTGGAGATGGGATCTTTGGAAGGTAAGATTTAGATGAGGTCATGGGTAAGAGTCCTGAGCTTTCACATCCTTGAACACCCGTGCACTCTCACCTTAGGATGCCCTCCACCACGTTATGCAGTAAGAGGGCTCTTACCATTATCAAATGCTGGCACCTTGATGCCGGTTTTCCCAGCCTCCAGACTGTGAGAAATTCATTTCTGTTGTTTGTAAGTTACCACTCTGTAGTACTCTATTACAGTTCCATAAAACAGACAACATAAAAAGAGGCACTTAGTCCATATAATGCACTGTTCATTTTTCTCTCCTCTAACCCATTTATTAGACTATTGCAGTCTCCTTTCCTCTTAGGCACTTAAGTGTCCTAACGTAGTCCTTTTGGGTCTTGAGATGTGTATTCCTGCCAGGCTGGTTCTCCGTCATGTTCCCAAGGTTCCAGAATTAATGTCTCCTCACCTCCCCGAATGATAACCTTCCTTTTCAAAGGTAGTTTGAGGGTGCAATTATCATCTAATTAAAGAAGCTGATGCTCCAGTGAACTTGACAGGTCAGAGCTTTCTAAGCAGTAATTGCTTTGCTCTTCCCAGCCCCCAAAGTATTAAATTGAGCCACAGGACAATCCACTTAGCAGGTATAAGGAGATGATGGGGGCTGGGAGGTGTTTCTGAGACCCCCACTCATTCATATGCCCTTCCCTGCCTTCCTTCATTCACTCCTATGATGAACATGTGTTGGATCCCAAGCAAATGACTCAGGAACTGTTTGCAATACAGGGATTTTAAAGATGAATCAGAAGGTCCTGGAATTCAAGAAGCTCAGTCTTAAGAAGGAGGTGAACTCACAAGCAGACAAAACTCTGAGAAAGTTGTGATGAAGAATAGAGTATCTGGGGACTACAGAAGAGGATACTTAAATGAACAGCATTGGTTGAATGGACCAGTCAGGAAAGACTTCTAGGAGACAGGATAAAATATTGAGTCCTAAAAGACAAATCAATAGGTGAAGAGGCTAGGAATGGGCCTACTAGATGAAGGACTAGCATTACCAACAACAGAAGTTAAGATACCGGGTGTCTATAATAAATGCTACGTAGGGGTGAAAAACAGCTAAAAGAGCAAAAGTAACTGGGAAGGGAAAAAGCAGAAAGAGAAAAGGGAAGAGGAAAAGATACAAACCTATATGTATGTATATGTAAGATAACTAAAATGAACACACTGTTGAATCTATTTGTTATTGAGAAAGAACAGTTAATACTCATATGATTAGATTAATTTTACATGTCTATATCTGTTAATGTAAGTAACCATTTTGAAGATAACGATATGCAATATTGCAACCATTGTCAAGGTTCTATCACCCGATTTTGTAAACCTGCAATGTTACTGTTGTGTATTTACTCTAGTCTTTTGTTTATATCTTTTGCTTGTTGTCTTTGTTTTATATGTCTTTTTTTCTGTTTTTTCTTCGCTTAAAAAAAAAAAGATACCGGGTGTATTCTGGATAAACCTGGAAAATTACACTGCTATCTTTATAATTAGAGTGAACGTTTGAAGATGAGACTGAGATTTGGACAGACACTGGCTAATTTTATTGAGTAGATGAGGAGCTCCTAAAGTGTCCACTGGACAAGGAATGATTAATCAAATTTAACTAAATTCATAGGTAAAATTTCTTAAGGGCTGACTACGTGCCAAGCACTAGTTCCAGCACATCACATTGAGTTACTTAATTTAACTCTTTTTGTCATGAAGGTCTCCATTACACTGAAATGGGTCTGGGAAGGGGAGACAGGGAGACCTTTAGCTTTGATATGGGGTGTGGGGCAGGAATCCAGCCTCCTCCCAGGAATCCAGCTCCAGGGGAGGTAGGGGGAATGCAGCAGCCCTCACACCAGATATCTGTGGGGAATCATTCTAAGACCCTCAGAGGATTCTCGAGGCCCTAGACAATACTGAAAACATGTAGTGTAATTTTCTACACATATATCTTTGATAAAATTTACTTTATACATTAGGCACAATAAGAGTCTAACAGCAGTAACTTATATAATAAAACAAAGCAATTAAAAACTACCTTGCAATCAAAGTTGTGTGAATGTGGTCCCTCTTGCCTCAAAATAACTTAACTGAATTGCAAATGTTAGCAGAGGCACCACATGATTTTTAAAATTTTCTTTTTTAAAATCATGCCAAGAACTTTTATCCTTTCATTTAAAAGAAGCACTTTAAGAAGCACCGTAAAGCGCGCTTTTCTTTGGTCCATCTAAATCTTCGCCTCATTAGTGTTCCACGGAGGGCTCACTGGCAGCGCAAACACGGATCACTTGATCAGGAATACTGCTGTCCTGTGACAGTCAGCCCAATAGCCCAGAGCGCTATGGACTAGTGTATGCACTGGACAAAGGGATGATTCATGGCCCGGCCGAGGGGGGTGTAGATTTTATTGTGTTACTCATAATAGCATGCAACTGAAAACGTAGGAATTGTTTATACCTGGCATTTTCCATGTAATACTTTCAGAGTGCCATTGATGGCCGGTGACTGAAACTGAAACCTTGGAAAGGGAAACCTGGATAAGGGAGGGAGGGCTCTGGCACGGGCTGCCCCCGAGGAGGCAGGAGGGGCGGCCGGGTTGGGGTGGAAGGACTGCGCCCCTTTTGGGAGGTTCCAGAAAGCCAGAAGTCACAACTGGGATGACGGATAGTTTGTCCCTCCTGGATCCTGAATCTAGAAATCTTGTGTTTTCCTCTAGTTTGGCCTTTTCGCCAGGTGCTGGCTACATTTCTCCTAGTTGTACATATCTTTGTTCCACATGCGTCTCTCTCTCAAAAAGGAAAGCCAGTGGCTTCTCCTCATTCTCGGTGCTCTGGCAATTTGAGAAGCGGCCACGCTGAGGAAAGAGTAACTGCACACCCTGGCCTGGAGGTCAGGATGGCTTCCAAAGCGGTGGTTATCTGGGGTGCCAACCTTTCACACAACCTCCCCCAGGCTCTCTCTCGGTTTAGAGGAAGAGTCTCAATTCCCGGCGTTGCCAGTGCGCCTCGTACCAGCAGAGGGCAGCATTGAGACACCGACCAAGGACGCGCCCGGGAGCGCCGCAGCCGGGGGAAGCCGAGGCCCGGGTCCCCGCCGGTTGGCGGTGGGAAGCGCTAACCTTTCGGGCGGTTCTCTCGGGAGCCTCCTGCCACGTGCGGGCTGCGCGAACAGGAGCAGGTGATAGGAATGAAATGGGAAACAGTTCTGTGCTGCGGCATGCAAATGAGTTGTGCTTTCGCGTTTTATCAGTGGAGGACACGTTCTCCCCGCGCCAGGCCGGCTCTGGCCTTAGTGCAGGCCGCCTTCCCCCGGCGGGCGGCGGCAGGGGGCGCCCGGAGAGGAGGCCGCAGCCCCCCGGGCCGCAGCGGCGGTGCCCCGCGGCGTCCCGAGGGCCGGGCGTCCCCTGCCGTGCCGGCTCCGTTCCTCAGAAGGGCTGGCGAAGGTCTGCGGCGCGCTTTCTTTGTTCTCCGGCCTCGCCGTCCACCCGCCGGCGTCCTCCTCCCCGCCCCACTGCGCCGCGCTGTAGCGGATTCCCGGGCACAGCTGGAGGGGGACGGGGCCCCGAGCCCTTCCCCGTTTGGCCGAGACGGAAGCAGGAGGCTTTTGTCTCGCTGTTTCCGCCCAGCGGATGCCCAGGCAGTATTGCAGAATCTAAACTGGACCTCGGCGGAGCTGTCGCGGGAAGCGCGCCGGGATGTGTCCCCACTCGGGTCTGCGGTCGCGCAACCTCAGCTGTGTGTTCAAGAGCTCCTTGCCCGGAGGCCGAGAGGAGAACAGAGCCCGCTGAGCTGGATGAGCTGGGGCGGCTGTCCTGGGCGGCCCTCTTTCTTCAGTTCCATTAAATAATAATTTTATCCTCATGGAAGATTCCTGGCTGCTACAAAAACAGAATCTTGCCTGTTCTCGGGAAGCATTGTTTCTTTATGGACAGTATTGATTCTTCCCGGCGGGTGATTCCCTCCAGTCCCCGATTTTACCCACACTCAGGAACGAAAACCCTCTTGTCTGATAATCACGAGCACTATAAAATGCCTTGTTGCTGGCGATTTGGATGGGAAGCGAAGTATTTCTTCTGTCATTAGAAGTCGTGCGTTTGACTGCATGTCAACTATGTACCTGGAAAAGGCAAAGAAAATGCAACTAGTTTAACAGCCCAAAGCATATTGAGACAGAGACACTTTAAGATTTTTCATTGAATATCTTACAATAATATTTCTGTTGTTTAAAAAATGTGTCTGCAGTGACTTGTTACAATAAGAGGACATCCAGGGAGTCACACACCTCTGTCTTTGTTACTAACCTGATAGAGGTGGTGACAGCGGAAGGGATTTGGGTTCAGATTGGATGGGTTGGAAATCCAGCTCTGCCTTTTATTAATATTGTCTCACCTCTTTAGGTTCATCTGAATACATCCAAATGGGAATAATAGTAACATCTGTCTGGTCTTGGATGCAAAGGTATATAAAATATCTGCAACTTAGTGTGCGTTCCATATCATTAGCCTTCCTTCCTTCTCTTTCTTTCTCCTTCTCCTTTCTTCATTTTCCTCTTTGCTTCAGTTAAATAGCCTCACTCAAGAGGCCATAAATTGAGGCAAATGTAACCCTACCCTATAACCTCAGGTGTATATAGATCTACTTATGAAAAGTGACATCACTCAATACATGGCATATCCAAACATTTCCATTTTCTTTTTTTTTTTTTTTTTTTTGTGGCACCGGGGATTGAACTCACAACCTCGCGCCTTGTCAGACAGGTGCTTAAACATTTCCATTTTCTATATGTTATTTCCATATTCATCTGTATATCAGATACTGGTCCATTAACATATCTAGATCTAGATATATAGTAATAGGTTATGAGCTGAGTACAGTGTGTTTTGCAAGGCTCTTTTGGGAAGCCCAAGGAGCAAAGAATGCATTACTTGCTTGCTTATTTTGATTAGTCACCTTTGTAAAGAATACCAGAAACAAACAAACAAACAAAGAAAAATACCAGGAACAGATGAGATTTCTTTCATTTTGTTTGATACTCAATTTAATTTTTTTTTCAGTTCTGTGTCAAACCCAGGACCTCATGCATGCTAGGTGAGCACTCTACTGCCAAGCCACTTTCCCAGCCCTAATTTGATAATTTTTACACATCCGATTCCTTGTCTCCCCTCCACAATTCGAGACAAGTGGTTCGCCAGTCTGCCGATGAGCTAACTCCAATCAGCCTGGTACACTGTGGAATGGTTCAAAGAGTCTTTTTTTGTTGGGCTGAGCTCCGTTTGGCCTTGATCCTGCTTTCTGATATACTCCCGAAGTACAGCTTGCCATGTTCCCTTAGTCTTCTCTTCTACTTAGACATTTCTATCTTTCTCAAGAGCTTGTCATAGGGAATACCTTCTCCTGCACTCAGGTCTCACTTCTGGTCTAAACTGTGTGTTTCTTCCTTACATCTTGCAAGAGCCAGGACACTGGAGTCTCACTGGCTGATGTAGATCATCATGAGGAAATCAGGGGAAGGAAAATCAATGCCCATCTCTTGGCATCACAAATGAAGTATATGAAGGTGTGGTCCCTTCTGCTGCCCAGAGTGCGGCCTCTACTTTGTGCAGCCCGCAATCTGTGCCAAGTCCTGGGCTTGGGGGGAGCTGGGAGCAGCCACAGCCTTTTGCACTGGTCTTTTTATCTTTAAATTACAAGAATAAATCTCGGTTGTAAGCCAAAAGTGAGAACAGATAGGCACCTTCTTTTACGCTTGGAGAAACTGAGGAATTGCTTGTTAATAGTTGTTTGTATTTGGTGATATTTTCACAGAGCAGGTAAACCTATTCCTCAAATCCTTTAGCCTTATTTGAATGGAAAACATTCTGTGGTACCCTGTCTTGGAGGAGACGCTTTTCCAACAATGCCACCAAGGAGTTGTGACGGGGCCATTTAGGAAACCCTACATGCAGGTTGGAGAAATGGACTGCTATATTCAAGTCAGAAAAACTGTTCTCAAGGGGTTGTAATTTCAGCAGCTAGAACATGAGTGACATCCTAAGAGATGATGTCCTAAGGCACAGAATCGAAAGAGGAGGAGCAGGACAGCTGAGGAGCATCATTGAATTTGGGGTGTCCCAAGGGCCATACTGGATGAGCTTCAGTGTCACTTACCTTTATCTGTCATTTGCTGTGTCTGTCTGCACAAGCACACATGTAGTAAATGTTTACATTGTGAGTTGTGTGCTGCATGTTCATCTTGGCACAGTGTGGGTGCAGTTCTTACCAACAACAATCATGGGGTCTGTATAAAGCGCTGGGTGAAGAGCACACTTTAGGCTTTATTTGGGGGATAGAGCTCAACGAGGTGGGCTCAACCTACATTTTCTTACTGTCCTGGTGACCAAAGTGATCAAATCAGGTCAGCGGCAACCTTTGCCAGCATGGAACTGAAGGAGGATCTCTAGACTGGAGTGTCCCCTGTATGAGATGGAGTCCTTCTCAGTGAAGATGATGAGAGAAAAAGGAAGTGGCACTGTGAGTCCATGTCAGAGCTACTGGCCTGAAAGAGGATGTGAATTAGGTGTTTTCAATGCAAGGCTCAAAACTAATGTGGGGACAGTTCTGGTCACAGGCAAATGCTTCGGATACCCAGGCCTCATCCTGAAGCTTCATTCAATAGAAAAGAAGCAGCCAATAGATTTGTCATTTTTTTTTTGTTTTGTTTTTTTTTGATTTGTCATTTGTTGATGGCAGCTCTGGTTCTCAAAAGTTAGATGAAGACAGGATGGGTATTACTACTGTAGACCTTGTTCCGATCAACAAGGGGAGTATTCAGTAATGACAAAAACTCTAGGTATGAGAGCCAATATCATCTAAGCAGTAAAGAAATTTCTGAGCATGGTAGTTAGATTAGTGAATTGGAAATTCAATTTTCAAATATTCTAAAAAGAAGAAAAGTAAGGAAGGAAAAAAGGAAAGAAGGAGGGAGGGAGGGAGTGATGGAGGGAGGGAGGGAGGGATGTATGGATGGGGTTCCAGTGGGCAAATGCAGACATCATGAGTAGAATTAGGGGAAAACCAACTTTAATGTAAAGTGAAGTGGGGTACTGCAGTAGTTGTATTTGTCTAGTGTTTGAAACCAGTTCCTTCTGGAGATAGCAGTTCTTTTAGCAGGATATAGTCAAAGAGAATGTGGTAGCCCAGGACTTGAATTTTAAAAAAAGGATTAAATAACCTCTAAAGTTTATTCTGACCTTGATACTAAGATAAAATCTATTTTTGTATTTAAAATTTTACCTTCTCCATAAGAATCTAAAATCCCACAATATCACGGGAGCCTTATCAAGAGAAACCATATGGATCTGGAGTGCTGGAGCCTTCTCTGGGTTTCCTGTTGCAGATTTTCGGTTTAGCAGGGGCTTCCTCTGGGGCCATATGCATGAGGTCATTCATTGCTGTGACTGAGGGATCCCAGGTTGGCATGGACATGTGTTTTGCTTGTCTAAATAATGTGCACCCTCTGGAAAGCCATGCTACTTCTCTCCATGTGGTTTCACCAGAAGTCCCAGTGTTCCACCTCCATGCCTCACCCCTCAGCTCAGCAAAGCAGTGACTCAGAGAGTGTCAATCAGGGCTGTTCCTGGAGCTGACACATAGACAGTGAGATGAGATGATGAATCCTATTTCATGGAGGTTGCTACACTGTGAGGGTGAGAATCTGGGGCCGCTAAAAGCCATCTTTCCTGACCACGGGCAAAAAGCTATCTATAGCCGGAGAGAAGGAGGTCGACACACAATGAAAGTAGAAATAAAAAATGGAGCCCGAGTGCTCTGAGTGACAATATGGGAACTCTGGACAAGATAAGAGGGAACTTCTAGGTTTTGGAAACCAGTGTATTCCCAGACTATGGTTGATCAAGTTAGATTGCTGTTATTTTCAAGGAAAGGAGTCCAGAATAATGAACTGGCTGCCGGTGGTGAGACAGATAAACTCTGATGTACCTGTTAGTAACAGGAAGGCAATAGAGGCGAAGGTCTTGTGAGAGATGAATTAGCAGTGTGGGTAACTCAGAAAGACAGGTCTGGAGATCAGAGAGCCTGTTCAGAGAATGCTATAGTTTGGATCTAAAATGTCCCTGAAAAAATCTACGTGTCAAAGCCTTGCCCTCCAGCCAGTGATGCTGTTGGGAAGTGGCAAAATCTTTGGAAGGTGGAAACTAGTGCATGTGTATGTGTGGGGGAGTTGAGTTCATTGGGGATGTGCCCTTCGTGGGATACTAGGACCTAGGATCTTCTCTTTTTGCTTCCCTCCAGTATATACTTCTACCATGACATACACTACTGTGCTGTCACAGGCCCAAAGCAAAGTGGCCAAATGACAATGCACTGATACCTCTGAAACAATGAGCCAAAGCAAACTCTTCTCCTTCCAAACTGATTGTCTCAGGTAATTTTTTCACAGTGATGGAAAGATGTCTAACACAATGCAAAAGAAAAGAAAAGAAAAAAAGAAAAGAAATAAAAGCAAAGAAAAGGATCAGGATGATGAAACCAATACTGATTGAACATTTATTGGGACTAGGACTTGGGCTATATTCTTTTCTATATTACTTGTTAGTATTCACAGTGGCCCTATGAAGTAGATAGTGCCTCCATTTTAGTGATGAAAAAAATCAAAGCTTGGTGAGATTAAGTTACTCTTTCAAGATTCTTTAACTAGAAAGAAGCAGAGATTTATTGGAGTGTAGATCATTTTATTTCAAAGTTGTTGCTCTTCCTAGTACCCCAAAGTCTCCTTAAAGCAAGAAATTAGGCCTCAGGAGTGTTGTAGTTCCTGGAGACAGGATATGTGTGCAGTGGAGTGTTAGCAAGCAAGGAGCAAAGGGGAGTCTCAGGGCCTGAGTGTGCCTTTCTCGGGGCAGGAGAGAGATGATTCATCTAATTTAGGGTACACTGAACTTAAGGGGCCCTTTAGCCTCCCTCCTCAAACTTCCTATGGTGCTTTGCCTACATAAGTGATTCACAAATGTTTCCTGCAAGTGGTAGTTTCCTACTTACATGTTTTTCCTTACTAGAGATGACCTAGTAGTGTCCAAGGCCCTTTCCTTGCAGATTTTCAAATCTGAGATCTGTAGCATCCTGGTTTATTAAGGGCAAGGAAGGAGTTGAAGAGCTTTAGGAGAAGGTGACTGTTTCAGACAAATGCCTCAACCCCACATGTGAGGAGCAGACAATGGATGGAGGCTATTTCACCACATTCCTCTTTGAGTTCTCGTTCTTCTGTATCTGTTGGCTGGTGTGAAGTTAAGATGATCTATATATCTTAGTCATCTCTGACTGCTGCAACAAAATGCCATCAAATGTATGTTAGGCAATAAGCACTTATTGGTAATAGTTCTGGAAGGTATGAAAGCCAAGGTCAAGATGGCAGGAAATTTAGTGAGTGGTGATGATTCACTTCCCAGTTGGCAGAGAGCTGCCTTCTTGCTCTGTCCTCATACTGTCAGACGGGGAGCAAGAGATCTCTCCTGTCTCTTGTTCTTGTGGCACTCTTCTCATAAGGAGGACCCACCCTCACCTAAACCTAATTACCTCTTGTCTTAGTCTGTGCTACTAAATGTGTAATTCTGTGCTACAGAATGCATAATTAATAAACAATAGAAATTTCATTCTCACAGTTCTGAAGGCTCTGAGGTCTAATATCAAAGAACCAGCAGATTCAGTGTCTGATGAAGGCTGCTCTCTGCTTCCATAATGACATCTTCTTGCTAAGTCCCCACATGGCCCAAGGAGCAAATAGTACATCCTCGCAAGACAAAAGTCAGACAGGCACAAGGTCTAGTTGTGTAGTCACCACCAGTCCTTTCATAAAGCACAATCTCATCCATGAGGGTTCTGTTCAATTACCTCCTAAACATTTCATTTCTTATTACTGTTGCGCTGTGGATTAAATTTCAACATGAATTTTGTTGAATGCACAAATATTCAAGATATAGTATCTCTCAAAGGCCCCACCTCCAAATACCATCATACTGGGGATTTAGGTTTTAACATAACAGCTTTACGAGGTCACAAACATTTAGCCCATGGCACTATAGATGTCTGAAAAGAGGTGACTATTCTGACCAAGCATCAGTAATTCCAATCACCAAAGTATTTTTAGTCTGTATTGTGAAAGTGATATAGGAAAAATGATCCCAGACCTCCAAATGATATGGGGGAATGAAACTCTCAACCTACTATACGTCTGGCGCGAGTTCGTGTTCTCTAAAAATCGAAGAATGAATTTTAGGAACGACGGAGGGTAAGAGCAGGATATATTTATTGAGGGAAAGAAAGCTTCTGTCTGAGGGACAGAAGGGGGCCCGAGCGGGTTGCCCGGGACTTTGTTATATTTAGGGACTTTTATAGAATAAAATCATGATGGGGAACTCGCAAGGCAGATGGGCATAAGGTGGGACATAACCATGGTTAACCAATAGGATTAATTGTCCAGGTAATATTGATTAAATCAGGGACAAATGAGGAAAGGAGTCACGTAGTAAGCGAGGGATATTTAACGATAATGACTCTTCCTGTAGAAGGGTGGGATGCTGATTCCTGACTTCCTCAGGGTGATATAGAACTATTTAGAATATCAATCCTTAGGATCTGCAGCAGGAGGTGTCTGTCTCCTCAGAGGTTACAAGGTATCTGAACTTCTGTACTGGTTCCTTTGAGGGCCCAGCCCTGTCTGACTGCCTATAATATTTTTGTCTAGCTCACTTTTCCTGTAACAGAAGGAACTTTCAAAATTGGCAAATTCAGTAGATTCAGTTTTTAAGCCATCCCAAATAAGCCTGTGAAATGGCCGGATTTACATTTTAGAAATTGCCAGTTCAAAAGCTCAAATGTGGACTTTTGATGTCTCATCAAGAAGTTGCAATTAAAATTTGAAATCTCAGTGTTTGCAGGAAAGCAGTCCCAATACTGTGCCAAATGGCTGCTTTCCGAGGCTTTTTGAAAATGTTTACAGATCACATGAAGGAAACGGCCCTCCCAGATGATGGCTGCATGCAAGGGGCTTCTCTAAGGTCAGAGGATGTGAAAAAAATCAGAAGTGGGGTTTTGTTTTGTTTTGTTTTGTTTTCAGCAGTTGGCAAGGTAGACACAAAAGTAAAATCCTCCTGCAGTGTGAGGAGAAGCAAATGGGAGAGCAGGTCTGCACCACAGTGAAGGAGCTGAGAGGGACGAAGATGTCGCCCAGGCGCGGGACTCTGAGTCAGCCCCAGGGAAGGTGCCCGGTGGCCTCAGGGCTTGCGATGGAGCCTGGGATTGCAATTGCCTAGACCCTTGGAGTGCTGCCTGCAGTGTGTGACATTCATCTGTTCCTGCAATATGACAATCCCAGGGCTTGTCCTGTGATTCAGGTAGTTTCAAGGATACTGGGGGATGAATTGAGGCCAGCTGGCAGGGTCCTGAAACTTGCTGGGGGCATTTTCATGCAAAATTGCAGCAATACAATTAAATGAGGTGGAGATGGAGAAAAAGTCATTTCCGAAACCATTTTTAAGCTAAACTCCTGGATTTTCAAGAGTAACTATAAAGGGAGCTGGAAAAAAAAAATCAGAAAATCAACAGGACCCCCTGCCCACCCCACAAAGAAAACAAAGCAAACAAATGAGTTAACCAAAGCAACAATTACAAGAAGGTTAGCATTGCTCCTTTGATGCTTCTCTTTTAGTCTTTCTTCCCCTTTGGTACCCTCCACTGTTGGCTGTATTAACGTGAAACCTCAGATTTTGTTTTGTTTTTGTTTCCTACAGGAGCATGCTATTTCTTTCTTTATGTAGACAGAAATTGATTTTTGTCTGCTCTGAATGAAGATAAAATGAAAGTGGCTGTATTCAACCACAAAATCAAATTCAATATTTTTTTCTTCAATTCAAAAATCAGAGACAACTGTGACATCATTCCTGTCTCAAAAATTGCAGCTTATAAAGGCCCTGGGAGGGTTTGAGAAGAGGTTTGTATGTTTTGTTTTAATATGCATTTGATCTAGCAAACCAAAGTAAAGCAAAGCAAAGCAAAGCAAAGCAACACAACAGAGTAATACCACAGAGTTTGCCTTGGAATCCAGAATGCATCATGGTTGAGAACGAACATTGAAGTCTGATAGTCCTCTGTTCAAGTTCAGTATTAATTAGTTCGGTGGCCACAGACGAGTTGTCAGTCAGCCTGTGTCTTTACCTACAAGATAAGAATAAAACCTCCCTCACGGAGTGGCTGTGTGAATTCAAGGTGAAATAACTCCTTAATAACTGTAACAAACTGTGTGGTTCTAGCAAAGTGCAAAAAAGATCTTAGCTATAGATGTTCACCATTTCCTTGGCATTGCAGCTGTGGAGGAAGAAAAAAGAACATGAAAACCAGAGAAAGCATTACTGTCCAGTTCAACTGGTCCACACCACTGTCTAGTCAGCGATGAAGGGTTGCAGGCTAGAGAGCATGAGGTTTACAGGACCTCATAGAGGTTGTAAGAAACAGGAAATATAAAATTTGAGAAGACTCCACATTATGCATGTGAAGACTGAGTGTGTGTTGTGGGTTGTGGATGTGGTGGGTGTCATGTATTTAGAAATGCTTCCACCATAAAGAATGTACATAGTACCTCTACCTTGTATCAATCACTTACAAGTGTCTACCTGAAGTGCTCCTTTGCTGCAGTATTATCTGTACTGTTTAACAAAACAACTCACAAGAAAATAACCCTCCTTATCCACATATCTTTCCTCTTTTATGAGTTGGCCGCAGAGATGACAACTGTCACTTAGTACCACAAAACCCCTTTAGAAGGCAACACAAGAAACCTGTTACTGTCATTGAAATCCTCTGCACCTTCCATTGGCCTCTTGTGGTGATTATTCAACTCCTGTCCAAACATTAACTTCTTTCATGCCACTAGGAACAGATTCCTTATTTTAGAACAAGACTTCCAAGAAAGTTTTCAAAATCAATATCAAGAGGTGAAGGAACAGGAAAGGAGGGGAGGGAAAGGGGATGAAAAAAGGAATTATGATGTGTTATGTGCATTTACCAACTTCACGCAAGGAATGTAATCGTTACGTACTGCAGACATACACTAATAAGAAAAAGTCAATACAACTTGAAGAGGAGGTGTATTTTGTTTTTGAGGTCCTGTTCTGGATATTACCAAGCATTCGACATACATTTATAAGGTTGCTACACTATGATAATTAGCATGAATATCTGAAGGAAGACTTTTTAACAAAAGTTCAGGTGTTCACCATAAATGATTTTTTTTGTTTTGTTTTGTTTTTTTGTCGGTACTGGGGATCAAACTCACAGCCTCGTACCTGCCAAGCAGGCACTTGAGACATCGAGGCAAACTCCCAGCCCTCATAATTGACTGTTGATCCTAGTATGTCAACTTTAAATTCACTGGATCAGGAAATGCCTAACAGAGTAGAAAAGCATGCTTCTATGTGTATCTGGCCAGGTCAAGAGAGCACTGCCGTGCATGCTGTATCTGGTCCCTAGGTGCTGTTCATCTCTGGTGCTGTTCCCTGGCTCCACTTCCCGGCTGCTGTGAACTGAGCAGCTTTGCCCAGCCATGCCTTTCCTCTGTGAGACTCCTACTTAGAGCCAGCGGGCTGTGGATTGACTTCCCTGAAACTGTGAGGTAATTAAACCTTTCTTCCTTTCCTCCTATCCGTTATTAGTACATGTTTGTGATGTATAATAAATACATTCATCATGGGGAGTCTGTAAATGTACATATCATAGCTTAATCTTTGTACTTCCCCTTATCTCCTCCCTTCCCCCCCCAATCTGTTGGTTCCCTTCTAATATGAAAAAGTGCTACCTCCCTGTTTTCTATTATCTATCTTTTATTTTCTTTTTAAACTATTTGTATGCTGAGCTTCTCATATAGGAGAAACCATGTGATATTTAACCTTTCATATCTGGTTTACCTCTCTTAACTTTATAGTCTCAAGGTATATCCATTTTCCTACAAATGATTCAATTTATCTTTCTTTATGCCTGAGTAGTATTCCACTCTGTATGTATACCATATTTTCTTTATCCATTCATCTGTGGATGAGCATATAGGCCATTTACAAGATTAAGTTAAAAATTGTGCTGCTATAAACATGGTTATGTATGTATCAGTGTACTATGATGTTTTTAGCTCTTTCAGGAGAATACTCAGAAGGGGAATAGCTGGGTTAAATAGAGTTTCTATTTTTAGTTTTCTGAGAGATCTCCATACTGATCTCCATAATGATGGTACTAGTTTACTATCAGGTAGCTGATCATGTTCCTGATTTTAGAGATGAGATTAGGGAAAAGGTTTAAACAAAGAAAAATGCAATATGGTTTGAGGAGGGTCCAAGAAGGTCAGAATTCTCTTGGAGCTAAGACAAAGTTTTCTCTGGTTAGTTTGTACTTATTGGCTGCTTCACAATTCAGGGGGATGCAAGAAGTGAAGGGCACATCTGAGGCAAAAGCCTGTGAAAATGAACAGGGCCTTGAGAAGTTATAACAAAGGCAGTCAATCTTGCTAATGAAGAGAACTGTATGGTCTTTAAGGTTGACAATTTACTGCCCTGGAATCCTTTAAGTGAGGTTCAGCAGCTCACAAGTGCAAGCTGTGTTATCTTGTCTTCTGAGGCTGTGAATGTGAGCTTTCCAATACATCCAGAGAGCACTGTGTTCAGCTACTTAACCCTAAATAGCCCAGTACCCAATGGTTTACATTCCCGCCAACAATGTAGACAGGTTCCTTTTCCGCCAAAGCCTCATCAGCATTTTTATTTTTTGAATATCAGACAATAACCGTTTTTTCTGGAGTAAGATGAAATCTCAATGTTGTTTTGATTTGCATTTCTCTAATGGCCAAAGATGCTGAACATTTCTTCATGTGCTTGTTGGCCATTTATATTTCTTCTGAGAAGTGTCTATCCATGTCAGTTGTCCATTTTCCAATTGGATCATTTGTTTGAGGAGGTCTAATTTTTTGAGTTCTTTGCAATATTTTCAACTCTTTCAGGAGGATAAACAGAAGGGGAATAGCTGGGTTAAATAGTTTCTATTTTTAGTTTTTTGAGAAATCTCCATACTTATTTCCATATTAGTGCTAGATATTAGACATTAGTGCTGTGCTTAAGGAATAGCTGGCAAACAATTTTTTCCATTCTGTAAATTGTCTCTTTACTCTGTTGGTGGTTTCCTTTGCTATGAAGAAGCTTTTAAATTTTGATATAATCCCATTTTTGCTTCTTGGTATTATTTCTTGTGTAACTGAGGGAAAGTCCTCGTGTTGTGCCTATGTCTTCAAGAGTTTAAACTATTTTATCTTCCAGCAGAGTGAGTGTTTCCATTTTGATATCTAGGTCTTTGACCCAATTTGATTTTATTTTAGTGCTTAGTGAGAGATAAGTCTAGATTTAATCTGCATGTGAAGAGCCAGTTTTCCCAGCGTCATTGGTTAAAAAGGCCGTCTTTACTCCAGTGCATGTTTTCAGTTGTTTTGCCAAGGATCAGATAGCTGAATGTGCCTAGAGTTATTTTTGCATCTTCAGTTCTGTTCCATTGATCAGCTTGTCTGTTTTTGTGCCAGTACCATGATGTTTTTCTCACTGTAGCTTTGTAATGTAACTTGAAATTCAGGATTGTGATGTCTACCGCTTTGCTCTTTTTGCCCAGCATATCTTTTGCTATTATGGGTCTCTTCCATTTCCATATAAATTGCATGATTATCTTAGCTCTGTGAAGAATCCTCTTGGTATTTTGATTTGGATTGCATTAAATCTATATACCAATTATAGTAATACAGCTATTTTGACAGTATTTGTTCTGCCTATCCAGGAACAGGGGATGTTTTTCCATTTTGGATGTCCTTTTTATTTCTTTTTTCAGTGTACTATCGTTTTCATTATAGATGAATTTTACTTCTTTGGTTTGGTTAATTTCTAAGTATTTAATTGTTTTTGATGCTATCATGAATGGTATTGTTTTTCTGATTTCTTCCTTGGTGGGTTCAGTGTTAGTGTACAGGAATGCTATTGATTGTATGTTTGTGTGATGATTTTTGTACCCTGCTATTTTGCTGAATTTTTTAATTAGTTCTAGGAGCGTTTGGTGGGATTCTGGGAGATCTTCTATGTAAAGCATTATGTTATGTGTGAATAAGGATAGTACGAGTTTTTCCTTTCCCATATATATCTCTTTTCTTTTTCTTGCCTGATTACCCTCTGGCTAAAGTATTGAGAACTATATTGAACAAGACTGCTGAGAATGGACCTCCTTGTTATGCTTCTGATTTGAGAGAAAAGACTTCCAAATTTTCCTCATTTAATATGATGTTAGCAGCAGGTTTTTCATAAATGGCTCTTATCACACTTATAAAGTCCTTCTATACCTATTTTCTTCAGGCTTTTTTTTTTCTATCATGAATGCATATTGGGTTTTGTCAAGGAATTTTTCCATATCTATTGAGATGATCATGTCATTTTTGTTCTTGCTTCTGTTTATTCAAGGTGTTCAATTTATTGATTTATATATGTTGAACTATCCTTGCATCTGTGAGATAAAGGTCATGATATATGATCTTTTTAATGAGTTGTTGCATTTTCCTTGCCAGTATCTTGTTGAAGATTTCTGTATCTATGTTCATTAAAGAGATTGGCCTATACTTCCCTTTTTTTAGTTGGGTTCTTGTCTGGTTTTGAAATCAGTGTAATGCTAGCTTGCAGAAATGATTTTGACAATACTCTTCTCTTTCAGTTTTATTGAAGAGTTTGAGGAGTATTAGCATCTTCCCAGAAGTTCTTGTGCAATTCAGTGGTGATTCAATTTTGTTCCAGGCTTTTCTTAGTTGGTAGGTTTTCTATTAGTGTCCCAATTTGACTGTTTGTTTTCTATTACTGCCCTAATTTCACTTGCTTGTTTCTTCTTGGTTCAATTTTGGTAATTCAAATATTCTAGGAATCTATACATTTCTTCTGAATTTTCCAACTTATTGGTGTACAGGATTTTAAAGTATTTAGTTATAATCCTCTTGACTCCAGGGGTACTCATTGTGCTTTTGCCTGTTTCACTTCTAATTGCATTAACATGGATGCTCTATTTTTCCCTCCTGGTAAGTTTGACTGAGGGCTTGTCTATTTTGTTTGTTCTTTTAAAGATCCAACTCTTTGATGCATTGATTCTTACTATGTGTTTTAGTATCATTTTCATTAATTTCTGCTCTGATCTTTGTGATTTCCTTCTTTGTATTAATTTTGAATATGGATTGTTCTTGCTTTTCTAGGACCTTAAGGTACATCATTAGAGTAAATACATTGTGTCCTGTAGGTTCTAGTGATACAGGGGAAAGAAACTCCTAACCTATTAGATGTCTGGCAGGAGTTCGTGTTCTCTGAAATTGAATAATGAATTTTAGGAACAATGAATTTTATGAGCAGAATATATTTATTGAGAGAAAGAAAGCTTCTGTTCAAGAGAGAGAAAGAGAGCAAGAGAGAGCAAGAAAGAGTGAGTGAGAGAGAGAGAGAGAGAGAGAGAGAGAAGAGGGCTCCCCAGGGGGTTGCTACTGCCGAGGATCCAGTCTTTTCTAGGGATTTTATAGAGCAAAACTACAAAGTGAGCTGAATCCAAGGTGGGAAAAAATGGGAAATTGCAAGGGGGCATGGGGTGGGACAGAATTGTGGTCAATCAATAAGATTATGAGTATAGTTGCTCAGGTAAAATTGATTACATTGGAGACAAATGGGGGAATGAGTCACAAAGTAAGTGGGCATGAATACAGAACAGGGACTCTTCCTGTAGGAGGTTGGGTTAGTGGCTCCTTCTGGCTTCCTCAAGGTGATGATACATATTTAAAATATCAATCCTTGATGTTTATCCTTAGGAAATATGTGGGTACTTTTGTTTTATCTTTTGTGTCTTGGGGTCTGGCCCACAGCAGAGGTGTCTGTCTCCCCCACAGTTGTAAGGTGTCTGGTTTTAAGCACTGGCTCCTTCGAGGGCCTAGCCTTATCTGACTGCCTATAATATTTCTATCTAACTCAGCTGTCTATAACACTGGTAAGTTGTGCTGGCATTATCATTTGATTCTAGGAAAAGTTTGTTATCCTTCTTGATTTTCTGTAACCCATTTGATATTCAGGAGTGTATTGTTTAACCTGTATGTCTTTGCATGATTTCTGTGTTTTCTCATGCTATTAATTTCAGGTTCCATTACACTATGATCTGATAATGCACATGTGATTGTTTTGATTTTCTTGTATATATTTAATCAAGCTTTATGGGCTAGTGTGTGGTCTCTTTTGGAGAAAGCTCCATATATTGCTGAGAAGAATGTGTATTCTGTTGTTGAGTTGAACATTCTATAGGTATCTGTTACATTCATTGGTTTCAAGGTGTGTTTGTGTGGTTCATTTCAGATATTTCTTTGTTCATTTCCTGTCTTGTTGATTTTTCTATTTGTGAAAGTGTGATATTAAAGTCCCTGACTATGATTGTATTGATGTTTATTTGATCTTTTATGTCTAGCAGTATTTTTTTATGAAGATGTGTGCACTGGCATATGCTGCATATATATTTACAATTATTATCTTTTTTTGTTGAATTGTTCCCTTTACCAGTACATTGTGACCTTTATCTCTTGTGATCAGTTTTGGCTTAAAATCCACCTTTTCTGAGAAGACGATAGTTACTCCAGTCTGCTTTCAGACTCTTGTTACATGGAATACTGTTTTTTCTCCTTTAATTTTTAGTTTATGAGATTCTTTAAAGAGTAGATTGTTTCTTGTATTCAGTTTACTGTTGGGTTTTGTTTTTTTGATTAAACTGCTAATCTATCTCTTGATTGGAGAATTAAGATCATTGAAATCAAAAGCTATTACTGAAAGATACTAATGATACATGATGTTGTGTTACATTCCTGTTGTTGGTTCCTTTATTCTTCACTTGTACTTAACTGCTCATCATGCCTTCACTCCATTAAGCCTCCTGGCATTGCCTCTGTTTAAAATATCCTTGAGTATGTTTTGTAGTTCTGGTTTGGTGGCCATAAATTTCTTAAGATACCCTTTGTCATAGAAAAACCTTCTTTCTCCAACAATTTTGAAAGATGACTTTGCAAGATATATTAATTTGGGCTGAAAGTTGTTTTTTTTAGGGCTTGAAGAACTTTTCTTCAAGATCTCCTGGTTTTTAAGGTTTATGTTGAGAAACATGCTATAATTCCAATAAGATTACCTTTGTATGTGATTTTTTGCTTTCCTTAACTTTTAAAATTCTGTCCTTGTCTTGGACTTTTGGAATTTTAACCATGGTCTGTTGTGAAGAGGTTCTTCTCTGATCGTGGCGAATTGAGGTTTTAGATGAGTCATGTATTTGTATTCTAAATTCTTTTCCTATGCTTGGAAATCTTCTGCTTGATTTCTGTGCCCAAATGTGTTATATCATTTTTCTTTAATTCCCATTAATCATATGTTAGTCTTTGCTGAGTCATCTAGAAGCTTTCATATTAATTTCCCATGTTGTCTTACTGCTTTTTCAGCTATTCCTGAGTACCTGGTCTCCTGTACCAATCTTGTCTTCTAGTTCCTACTATTTTTCCTCACACTGTTTGTTTTTGCTGTCTATACTTTCAGAAGAACTGTTTTTATATCCTGGGTTTTGATTGGTATATTTTCTTTTTCTTTCTTTCTTTCTTTCTTTCTTTCTTTTTTTAATTTGTACTGGTGATCAAACTCACAACCTCGTGCCTGCCAGGCAGGAGCTTATACCACTGAGCTAAATTCCAGGCTATTGTTTGGTGTATTTTCATGAACTCTAATTCTGTGTTAAATTGGTCATTAATATTTTGTATTATTATTATTATCCCAGTTAACTTTTTGTGTCTTCTTTAAACTCACTGATCATTTTATCAGTTAGATTTGTTATTCCTTAGCTACATCATCCTTGAGCTCACAGAACACCTATTACTCTGTTTTTGTTTGTTTCTTCTTTTATTCTTTCACATGTTTTAGCCACTTGATTTTTATTTCCTCATCATTGATATCAATTGGATAAGCTTTGGGGGAGTTAGGAGTTTTTAGGAGCATTTAGTTGCCTTGTTTTCTCATGTTTCCGTTTTTTTGGTTGTTTTGTTTTGTGTTTGTACTGTTGAGGACCAGTTAGGGAAGAGACTCTGTTCTTAGTATGGAGATCTCCTTGGTTACTGTCGGCTTTCCAGTGATGAGGTTTCAGCTTTGGTTGCTTTTCAGTATTTTTATCTATCTCTTCAACCTACTCAGTTTTGTAGGATCAGACCTGGTTGGTCTGTGGAAAGTACAGAATCCGTGCTGGTTATATCCACATCTATAGGCCTAACCATACATGAAATACATCATGTATATTAAAACTTGTTTTAGCAATATGGAACTACTGAGAAGTAGGCTGGGATGTGGCAGCTGGGGGAAAAGAAAAATTAGAGAAAAAGAAAGAAGATAGATCAGAAAAGAAATGAGAAAAAATGACAACAAATGAAAGAAAAGAGGGGAGCTTAATCTCTGTTGACTATTTTTATAGGTGAAATAGAGGACTAGTGGAGAATAGCTTTGAGAAAATGTCTGTGGGAGTCAGAGTTGGAACGCAGAAGGAGGTAGTGTAATTGGAGATTGACAGAAGCTGTGAGAAGGTTGGAACCTGTTAGTATGCTGATAGTCAGTTTGTGCTTGAATTGTCTATACAGTTTTGGTAAGTATCACCCTGACTTGCCCAGGAAAGTACTATTTAGATTAAAACTTCGGCTAATTCTTATTTTCCTTCATACATTTACAGGTACTTCATATCTATCTATCTATCTATCTATATAGATATATAGATATATTTTTTTACACTAGGGGAAGAAAGGGAAAAGAGGGAAGATGAATAAGAAAGAAATAAAAATTAAAAAGAACAGAAAGGAAGGAAAAGCAACCATCAAAAAAGGAAAGAACACACAATCAAATAGTTCTCGTAGTCTTATTTAGAAAGCAGTCTGAATTCAGCCAGTGAGTACTTTCCTCCAGGTGCAGTTGGAGAAGGTTGGATCTGTAGCGGGTGTTTGGGCAGATTCTGGGGTTTGGCTCTTCACCTACCTTTCCTGGACCTTCACCTTCCTCCGAGCATTGTTTAGATCACACATGGCATCTTCTCACCCTTCTCAGTCTACAGCCCACCCCTGCAAGTCTCTGAGTGGTCCCCCTATAATTTGTTCAAGTCCCTGTCTGTGATTGGGGAGACTTAGTGATCCAGATGGCCAGCTGAGCCCACCTCCTTGCTGTGAGCCACACTCTGGGCATGGCTAATTGGAAGCCATTGCCTTTGACCTAAGATCAGACCTCCTCGGCTAAGTTGTAGAGGTGAGGGTGCAACGTGGTTGGTTTAGTGCACAGTATTCTGCTGATTTCCACCCAGGCCCTCTTGATGGCTGCTCTCTTCCCTGCAGTACAAACCCTGCAACTACATCTGTGTTCCCCTCCCACAAGTCTTTTAAAAAGTGCACTGAAGGACATCCTCAGGTCAAGGCACCACTCTCCTGTCTAAACCATGGTGATTCCCTCTTTGCTTTCCACAAAGTGTTATTCTTCAGTCTTCAAATTGGAAGGCACCTCAGGGCCTTTGGCACTTAGCAGGCCCCAACTGGGAACTGTGGAGGCTCCCATGAGGGCACCTGAATGTGGGCTATGGACAGTGAGCAGAATATTCTGTTGCAACAAACAGGCAAGTACCTATTCTAGGGTCAACGTGACCATTTACTTCCCTAGGGCCTTGTTGTGGGCAGTCTCTGCCCACTCATTTAACCATCATAGTTGTGACACTTCCTGGGCTTAAATCTACATCCCTAATTAAGATTGTGCACTTGTTTTCAATGTTCCTAGGGGCCTGTCAGTGCTTTTTCAGGCACTGCTTGCTGTGTTTAGTTTCTCTTGTATTCTGATCTGCTAATATTCATTCAATGTGTTCCTTTCCTAGTGGGAAGTGTAGGGAAGTTAGGAGTTTATTTTAGCTGCCTACTCTCCCTCCCCGCCCCCCGACATGCAAAGTCCCTCTCAGGTCTTCAGGTCTTCTTTCAAGATGTGTATGCTGGACCTTATTTGTGAGGAGGAGTGCTATGATCCATGGGCAGCCTGGTTTCCTTTTCTAACATCCCGATACTGGATTCAGATCTGGTGAGTCTCCCTGTCAGTTTGCCTTCATGTATCTGACTTTGTTTGCAGCCCCTGTTTCTGTGTAGCTGCTTTTTCCAGAGCACACCTTTGGGGACTCTTTCGTGTACTACTGCCCCTAGATAGCCATGATGGAACAGGTTCCCTTCTTTCTTTAAGTTGCGGTTGTCAGGTATCCTGCATCAGCAATAAGAAAGCTAAATAATGCACCTAGATCTGTTTTTAATAATATTGTCAATCAGCTTATTTGTGGTCAAAATC
The DNA here is from genome assembly GCA_004363535.1 of Dasyprocta punctata. NCBI lineage: Eukaryota > Metazoa > Chordata > Mammalia > Rodentia > Dasyproctidae > Dasyprocta > Dasyprocta punctata. Next base: position 28,570 of record RJWM01005971.1, on the reverse strand, counting down.
ACCTTAGATTTATGAAGAGAAAATAGGAAAATAAAAACTGACAAGCTACTTACTTCTTAATTTCAATTAATGGCAACAATAAAACTCCAAAGATTTTTCTGTTCAGTGTCCTGGTACTGACAAAATTTCCATTTTCCAGAAGTAGGAGCCAATGACTCCTTGTGTTTGAGCAAGGGGTTCTGTGAGACACTTAGGACAACTCTTTGATGGGGGAGAAAATCAATGTATCAGGACACCGTGTTTCATAAAGTCAATGTCTCTTTTGATTGGCTTTCCTTAGGTTTTCTTCCTTGAAAGCTTGAAAATGGTGGAAATCAGGAGTCAGGTAGAAATACTCACCTGCCTGTTTCAGCATCCCTGCATTCCGTGGCTGCTGACCTGTTCTTTGTGGGAAGATTCTCCTCCTCGTCTCTGCCACAGGAGACTTGCACAGTCCTCACATGTTTCATAGGACACGTTCCCCTATGCAGCTCCTTCCTGCCTCCACAAACTGACCTCAGTGGGGAAAGGCTCTGTTTTTCATAAAACAGATCAATGTAATGGTAACTCCACACATAATATAAGTATTTTATAACAAAGGTATCAAAGCTATTTAATGGAGAAAGGAAAAGCTCAGCCAGCTGTACTGAGATAATAATATTCATATGAAAAACTAGTCTTGATCTACCTCACAACATACACAAAAATCAGTTGAAGATGGATCAGAACTAAAGGAAAACAATGAAATGATAAAGGTATGAAGCATAAGACTACCTTCATAATCTTCAGGTATGTGCACATTTCCTACAGAGACACAAAATCAGAGACCACTTGAAGTTGAACATTAGTAAATTAAACTATCAAAATTAAAGATTCTGTAGAGGCATTAAAACAGCACTAAAATTTATGGAAAATTCATAGACCAAGAAAATAATTTACAATTCATATATGATAGATGTTTTTATCTAGTATATCGAGAACTTCTGCAACTCAATAATAAAAAAGAGCACCAAATTTTAAAAATGAGTAAAAGATTTAAGCATTCCTCAAAAGACCAAGTGCAAGTGGAAGTATGTATATGAAAAAGCACAAACTATCATTCAAAAAATACATGAGACACCATCACGTTGGTTAACATGGCTAAAATGAGAATGTGGGAACAATTGCAAATCTCTTACAGTGCTAGTGGAAGTGTAAAATAGTATTGCCTGGTTATCAATCTCATAAAGTTAACTATACATCAAATCTATGACCTAAGTATCCAAGAAAATGAAAGCATCATGTAAAGAATATGTATAGCAGTTTTCAATGGAATGGCTAAATAAACTGTGGTACATTACATAATGAAATAGTACTCAGTAACAAAAGGAACGAAGTATTGATATATACAACATCATAGATCAGCAGTGGCACGTGTGCCACAGCAGGCTATATCATTAAAAGTGCTAAAAGGTTTTCACTGTCATAAATGAATCTCAAAGACACACTGAGTAATAAAAACAATATAGAGATATGTTACAAAGCATGTAGATATGACTTACTAATAATAAATCAAAATTTTTTGTGCTCTTGGGATGTGCTTACAACTGATATTGTTGGGCAGAATCACATGCCTAAAAGATACGAAGCAGAAAGAAGAGACCAAGATGGCAGAGTGGCAAGCAGCAGAGAAAGAGCTCTGTAAGTGCTGCTGTTCAGATGCTGGAATATAGCAATGTGAGGAAGATAAGAAGGAGAGAAGCAGGTCCCTTGGACCCAGGGAGGATCTGAAGTGTGAACTGACACCCATGGAGAGAGTGAAGGGGGAAACTTTAATGAAGAAGGAGGTATCTGGCATTGTCTTCTCCCTGTGATGGTACTCACTGTGTGAGAGGAGCAGTTCAAACCTGAGGACAAACAGTGACTGCTGGTGACCCTAGAGACCTCCATGGAGAGACATAACAGTGAAGGGGAGCAGTGGATGTGAAGGAGTGCACTAGTTGGTGGTGAGTTCTGAGGGTTCAGTCATCCCACACAAGAGAGTGATTGGCCAGGAGCCATCTAAGAGAGGGGCCAGCTAAATTCAAAACTCAGAGTGGCTGCTGGGCTCCATCTAGTGGCTCCCAGCTGGGCTTAGGGCTATGGAAGGTGCACTGATGGCTGCAGGCCAAATGAGTCTGCCCTCAGCCAGAAGGTGAAGGTTCTTTGAGATTATCCACCACCCCACCAAAAAGCTACTGCTGACTTGCTGGGATAGATCAGCAGGGAGCAGGACTCTGTCTTCACACATCTACCAGTAATAGCAGTGACAAATCTGGAAGTGGTTTTTCTTTTCTCTCTCTGTTGCTTGTTTTTTGTTGTTGTGGTGGTGGTAGTTTTGTTTTTGTTTTTTTCTCCATCATTTGATCTTGTTTTTATACAAGTATGGACATAGTTTCTAGCCTCTTCATGATTGTTGTTCTGCTCTGTTCTTCTTTTAGTCTCTTCCTTCTCTCTTTCCCTCCAGTCTTCTTCACCAGTTTCCCAAAGTTAGCATGATCTCCCTTTGTTCTCCAGCTGTACTTCTAATCTTTTCCACTTCTATCTCTCTATTTTTTCCCTTAAACTCTTTTAAGTTTAATCCCTGAGGGTAAAGTTGACATGTTAAGGACTTATATACTGCATATATTTCTTGGTCTGTATTAGATTTTGTTATATAACCACAAGTGTACTTCATATGGTTAAAGGTGGCAAATCAGTGGTTGCCTCAGTTTGCCATTTTCTTTTCTTTTCTTTTTCAGATAAAACAATAACTACTTTTTATTTTTTATTTATTTTTTAAAAAACAAAATGGAAAAAAGGGTAGAAATAATACAGAATTTAAAAAAAAAAAAAAAAACCAGTAAGCAATCAATACTAGTTAATATACTACATATTGTTATCTTAGAAGTAGTTGTTCAAGTTACAAGATCTAGACATAAAAAATGATCAACCAAACAATGATAACACAAACCATTCTTTTTGATGAACTAACAGAGAATCAGTAGTATAGTTATCTATTTTGCATACTTATACATACATACAGTTACATGTGTATACCTACATACTTATAATCTTTTTCTCTGTCTTTCATTTCTCCTTTCCCCTACCCCAGCTTGTCTTGGTCTTTTTTCTCATTGCTGAGACAAAATACCTGATGCCCAAAGTGAAGGAAGGAAATGTTTATTTCTTACAGTTCTTGGAGGTTTTAGTCCATATTCAGCTGGCTGCAAGGCAGGGTGGTGTGGCAGGGCTGCCATTCATGGCAGCCGAAAAACAACAAAGTGTGAACTGGAGAGAGAATGAAGACACGCCTTCCTCTTGCCCTTACACTGTATGTTGGCTCCAACCCTGGGCAGATGCAACACTCACATCACTGATCCCAGTGCCAGACAACAAACCAATCACAGATGCCAGACTCAGCCCTGTCCATGATTACATGAGGTTTTGGGGTAACATAGGACCATAACACAGCTCTTCTTTAATTTTGAGCACTTTCTTTCCCTTTCATTATCACAATATCTATTGTACATTTTGGATCTTATCACTCTTTCAGTTTATTATTATTATCATTATAGTTTGTCATTTTCTAAGCTGTGATTAATGCTACTGTTATTGTTGATGGTGCTAATTTAGACAAAAGTGACATAATTGTTCTAAACAGCTATTCTTTTTGGTGTACCAAGCCTGAGATTGACTGAGGATCACAGAAAATAATGTGGCACAGATCCAAAAGACCAAAGGCTGGGCCAAACAGGCGACAATTTCTCATCCTCAACAAACTGAAGAGGTAGGATTTTGCAACAGACTCAAAAACTGAAAAGAAGTTACACCTAGAAAATACCTCAGAGAAGTAGTCATATCCTAAGGATCCTAAATACTAGCAATAAAGCAACACACCACAGACAATTTACAAGTATTTCCTCAGGAGTTAAACTAAAAAAAGAAAAGAAAATGAGAAAATGCTTCAACAAGATGCAACTCCAGACATCCAGTTCACCAAAGGCAAACCAAGGTGGGCAATGAGGTGGGACAATCTGAAAGCCACCCACCTGGCCTCTTTACAGTGGTGACAACAAAGCAATTGAATGAGGCTCTAGAAAAAATCAAATCAGAAATAATTTCTCAGATAACTGCAGAGATGGTGTCCACAATGAAAATCATGCTTAGTGACTCTAGAGCAGATACAAACAAAAAATAGAGGAGCTTACTAAAATTAAGGAAGCTATGAATGCTCAGCATAGGAAAGAAATGGAATCCATATGGTACTTCTAACTAGATATCCAGGAGAATAAAAATTTCATTGAAAGTATCCACAGCAGCTTAAGCCAATGTGAGGACAGGATTTCAGATATAGAAGACAGGCTTGGGGTTAGTGATTATGAAAAAAAAGATTTCTTAAGAATAGAAAGGGACCATGAGAAATCAGTCGAGCAGCTGCTAGATGAGACAAAGAAAAATAACTTAAGATTGATTGGAGTCAATGAAAAAGCAGGAGATAGAATAAATGATATAAAAGGACTGTTCACAGATGTCATGGCAGATAATATCCCTGGTAGAGAAAAAGAATTTGATATGCAGATAAGTGAGGCATGTAGAACTCCATTAGCCACAATCAAAAAAAATCTACAGTCAGGCATATCATAGTTAAGATTCCAGAAATTCAACACAAGAATAGAATATTAAAAGCTGTTAGAGAAAAGAAACAAATCTCCTATAAAGGAAAGCCCACTGGAATCACAGCTGACTTCTCAACACAAACTCTCACATCAAGGAGATCTTGGAGGGAAGTATTTTAAGTTCTAAAGGAAAACAACCTTCAACACAGACTGATGTACCTCAAAAAACTATCTTTCAAAACTGATGGAGAAATAAGATACTTGCATGATAAAGAATAACTCAGGAAACATATAACCACCAAACCAGAACTCCAAAATGTTTTGAAGGACATTCTAGAGAGAGATAACAAGGACTACAACTTTGTGGACTCTAACATAAGGAACCCACCAGGCAAGGCAAACAATTAAAAAGAGGGAGGGGGAAAAAGATGGGGAGGCATCAACAGGAAAATAACATGACACGGATAAGTCAATACACATCAGTTATAACCATCAATCTCAATTCACCAATCAAAAGACACAGACTGGCACAACAGTTCAAGAAAAATGGCGCAAAAATATGCTACATGTAAGAAACACTTAATTCAAAAAGAAATCATAGACTGAAAGTCAAAGGATGAAAAACATGACTCCATGTGACAGGAACACAGAAAAAAAGTCGACAAAGTGAATTAGCAGACAAAGTGAATTTCAAGCCAAGACTGATTTTTTTTTACAAATTCAAAACAGTCAAATATTATACGTTTACAAAGGAATTTGATAAGAATTTGACAATGGTTGCATTATTGCATATCGCTACCTTCAAAATGGTTATTTAGATTAACAGATATAGACATGCAAAATTAACGTACATGTGAGTATCAACTGTTTCTTTTCGATAACCAATACATTTAGAAGTATAGTCATTTTAGCCATCCTATGCATACACATATACAAATTTATGTCTAAAGAAAAAATTTTGAAAGCACCAGCAAAAACTAAAACCTCATCTACAAAGAAAAATAATTCATTTTTTAAAAAGATTTCAAGACCTATTTTTTTCAAGCAGGAAAAAAATGACATTAAAAAGCAAAATTGGATCCAAATATCAAATAATAAACATTCTCTTTTTCTTTTTCTCTAACTGCCCCAAGTAATTTTTATATATGCATAGGTTTTGTTTAAGTTCTTCAAACCAGTACAGCAATACAGTAGTCATGTATATGTGACTTATTCAGTTCACTGAGAAGCATATCCTCAGGATTCATCTGTTTGAGAGCAAAAATGTCTAGTTTGTTATTCTTTATAGCTGAGTAGTATTCCATTACATAGAAATAGCACATTTTTTTTTATCCATTCCTTAGTCAAGGGGCATTTAGACTGCTTCCACGATCTAGCAATTATGAATTGGGCAGCAATGAACATAGATGAACATATATTGCTGTGATGAGATATTTTTAGTTCTTTTGGGAAGATACCCAAAAGCGGAACAGCTGGATCAAATGGGACTTCCAATCCTAGCTTTTTGAGGAATCTCCACACTGACTTCCACAGAGGTTGCACCAGCCTACATTCCCACCAACAGTGAAGAAGGGTTCCTTTTTGTCCACAGCCCCTCCAGCATTTGTCATTAGTTGACTTCATAATACCAGCCATTCCTTCTGGGGTGAGGTGAAATCTGAGTGATACTTTATCTCTCGAATAAACCAAGACTGATTAAGAGAGACACAGAAGGGAATGTAAAGGGAATGATCCAAGAGGAATATAAAATGATAATAAATACACATGCAACAAATACCACTGCATCCAACTATATAAAACAGCTATATAAAATAATATTAATGAACATGAAAAATCAAATAAATAGTAATACCATTATATTGGGGGATTTCAATACCCCACTGTCACAAAAAGACAGATCAACTGGACAAAGCATCAATAATGAAATATTAGAACTGAACCAAACTTTTGAACAAATGGATTTTGCAAATGTCTATGGAGTGTTCCACCCCACAGCATCAGAATATGCATTCATCTCAGCTGCACATGAAATGTTCTCCAAAGTAGACAACATAGTAGCTCATAGAACATGCTTAAATAAAAGCAAAGGAATTAAAATTATCACATGCATATTATCATACCACAGTGCAATGAATTTGGAAATCAATGGCAAAAGAAACCACATGAACATTATAAATACATAGAAATTAAATAACATCCTTCTGAACAACGAATGGGTCATAGAAAATATTAAAGAAGAAATTAGACAGTTTCTATAATTTAATGATAATGACAATACAACATACCAGAATTTATGGGACACCATGAAAATAGTCCTAAGAGGGAAATTTATAAGTTGAATATCCATATCAGGAAAACAGAGCAAGCTCAAATACATAACTTAATGGTGAACATCAAGATTCTAGAAAAAGAAGAACAGACTAAGCCAAAAGCTTGTATGAGGAAGGAAATTATAAAGATCAGAGCAGAAATTAACTCATTGTATACTAAAAAATATACAAAGAATCAATGAATTGAAGAGTTGGTCCTTTGAAAGATAAAATAAAATCAACAAACCCTTATCCAACCTTATCAAAAAAGGGAAGAAAAAACTCAAATCCATGCAATTGGGAATGAAAAGGATGAAATCAGAACAGATCCTAGAGAATTCAAAATATCATCTACACCTACTTTGAAAACTTGTATTGTAATAAGATAGAAAAATTTAAAAGAAATGGATGGATTCCTAGATACAGATGAACTACCAATGCTGAATCAAGAACATATGAAAATCCTAAAAAATCAATATCAATCCATGGAATTGAAGTTGTAATTAAAAACATACCAACAAAGAAAATCCCAGGCCCTGATGGATTCACTGCTGAATTCTGCAAGAAATTTAGAGAAGCTCTTAAACCACTACTTCTCAAACTCTATAATGAAGTTGAAAGGTAAGCAATACTCCCAAATTCATTCCTGGAAGCAAGCATTACTCTGATACCAAAACTGGACAAGGACTCAACTAAGAAAGAGAACTACAAACCAATCTCCGTAATGAATATAGATGCAAAAATACTCAATAAGATACTGGAAAACAGAATGGAGCAAATCATCAAGATTATACACCATGACAGAGTGGGATGCAGGAATGACTCAACATATATGAATCAATAAATGATATTGACAGAATCAAGGACAAAAATCACATGATCATCTCAATACATGCAGAAAGAGCTATTGACAAAGTTCAGCACCTATTCATGGTAAAAAAAACCCTACAGAAAACTGGAATAGATTATCTTTATCACCATCTGATAAAAGCCATCTATGACAAACCAACAGCAAAATCATACTAAACTGACAAAAACTGAAAGCTTTCACTCAAATCAGGAAAAAGACAATGATGTTGAACATAGTCCTGGAAATGTTAGCCAGATCAATTAGACAAGAGAAAGAAATAAAAGTATAAGAATAGGAAAGGAAGAAGTCAGATTATCATTATTTTCAGATGACATGATACTCTATATAGAAGAGCATAAAAACTCCTCTAAAAAACTGGTGTATTTAATAAGCAAATTCAGTAGCATAGCTGTATACAAATTCAATGTCAAAAATCAATAACCTTCTTATACACAACTAACAAACTTACTGAGACAGAAATCAAGGAATTAACACCTTTCACATTAGCATCCAAAAAAATGAAATATGTAGAAATTGATCTAACAAAGGATGTAAAACATTTTAAAACTACAGCACTCTGAAAAGGAGATTGAAGAGGTTATTAGAAAATGGAAAGGCATACCTTGCTCTTGGGTAGGAAGAATGAATATAGTAAAAATGACCATACTTCAAAAACTGTTATAGAGATTTGATGCAATTCTGATCAAAATTCCAACAGCATATCTCATAGAATTAGAGAAAACAACTCTACAATTCATCTAGAACCAGAAGAGACCTAGAAAAACAAAGGTAATTCTGGACAACAAAGGCAAAGTGGGGGGCATCACAATTCCTGACTTAAAATTATACTGTAAAGCTACTGTGATAAAAACAGCATGGTGGTGGCAAAAAAATCCCCCCAAAACAAAAACAAACAAACAAATAAATAAATAAAAAAAGATCCAAAGATCACCAGAACATATTAGAAGATACAGAAACAACTCCAGACACACTAAGCCATTTATCTTTGACAAAAGTGCTGAACACATTCACTGGAAGAAAGATAGTCTCTTTAATAAATGGTGCTGGAAAAACCGACTCTGCATATGCTGAAGATTAAAATTGGCCCCATATCTTTCACCATGCACTATATAAATTTGAAATGGATCAAATTAAAACAGAAATACTAAATCTGCTGGAAGATAGAATAAGTAAAATTCATGAAGACATCGCTGTAGGCAAAGCGTTTATGATAAAAACCTTGTGCACAGCAAGGGAAACAACCAACAGAGTGAAAAGATAATCCCAAATGTGGGAAAAAATGTTTGCCAGGTTTTCGTCAGACGAAGGATTACTATCAAGAACATATAAAATCAGATCTCCCAAATTTAAAGACTGAATCCAAAAATGGTCATCTGAGATGAACACAATTCTCAGGTGAAGAACTACAAACAGCAAATAAATGTATGAAAAATATTCAACATCACAGGTCATTTGAAAGATGTAAATTAAAACAACACTGAGATTTCATCTCACCCCAGAAAGAATGGCTACCATCAAGAAATCAACCAATAACAAATGCTGGTGGGGCTTTTGGGGAAAAGGAACACTTCACTGTTGGTGGGAGTGTAGACAACCATAAGGAAATCAGTGTGGAAATTCCTCAAAAAGCTAGGATTACAGATTCCATTTGGGCCAGATATTCTCAATCTGAATAACCTTCCAGAAGAATTAAAAACATTGTACGACAGTGATATATGTGCACCTATGTTTATAACAACACAGTTTGAAATAGTCAGGTTTTAAAAACAACCCAAATGTCCATCAGCTTAGGAATGGATAGAAAAGATGTGGTCTTTTTATACAATGGAGTACCATTCAACCATAAATAAGGATAAACTGGAGACCTTTATAGGTAAATGGGTGCAACTTGAGACCATACTCATAAATGAAATAAACCAGATGCACATGTGCAAGCCTTGTGCTGTCTCCCTAGTGTGAGAAACTGAAAAAGGAAATAAGATAAAAAATGTACAGTGAAGATTGTAAAATGGGAAGAAGCCTTAAAAGGAAAGAAAAACTGGGATAGGGGAAAGGAGAAAAGAAGGAAGGTAAAAGCAAAAAAATTATTATATATATATATATATATATATATATATATATGATAGTTAAGATAGTTATACTACTAATTTTCTTAGTTCATTGAAAAGAAAGGTTTGTGATACTATTGTTTGGACAATTAAATGCCTGTGTCTTGTACTCTGAGTAGCTAATTTAAAGATGACAATATGAAATGCATTAACTATTGTTAGCCTCCTATTATCTTGTTTTGAAATTTTATTTTTTTCCTCTTAAAATAAAAAATTACTTTCTAAATGCATGTGCTGAAGGTGCCTTCTTTTCTACCTTAACTTGCCCTACACTCATCTTCTTACTTTAACTAGCTGCTTCTGGAGTTGGGATGACAAACTAAGCTACAAAAGAATGCTCAAATTGTGGTAAAGTATGCTTGAAATGCATCAAGTCAGAGGAAAGCCTCTGCCAAGACTAATCTGTGTGGGGGAGATTTACTTTTTTCCTCTTGGTAAGTGGTTTTTAGACAACAGCCTGTTCTCTCCATTAACCAAATTGCATTTGAACTAGAGAAAAACCCTTTTATTTCCTCAGCCTCCTGGGCTATCTGGTCCTCCTACTGGGGCAGCTCTTTCCCAGGCACCCAAATCATTTGTCATGAATAAAATAGCTTGCTGGAACATGAAATGCCATAAGTCAAGGCATGGATCTAAATCAATTAGAGAAAATAAAGCCTTCAGGCTTTTGATTTCTTGCCATGAGGAGAGACAATGGCTGGTGTGACACTCCTCTGGGGATTTGTCATGTGTCGAATAGAAAGTGAGCTATGTTCTGAACAAAATGCAGAAGGCACAGGAGCAAGGACACAGCAAACTATTGTCTGCTCCTGGGACAGGAATTCACAATGGTTAGCGATCAGCTTGATTGCCTATGCATTTCTCAGTAATTTTGGGGAAGTACTCAGAATTATTTATACTTCTTTTCCAACTAGATTCAGGTTCTTGCAGATACCGGAAGTGCTGACACTTCCTGAGAATGGACTTTTAATCTTGCTGTCACTGAAAATGGAGCCAAGGGCTGATGTTTTAATTCCTTCTCTGGCATGCACTGCTCTGTGCAAGGAACAGAGGATAGACTGTGTCTTCAGATAAGGCTGGGAGTGACTTCTTGGATTCAGTTGGATTTTAATTTTGAATTTTAAATGTATATTGATCACATGAATTAATTGCAGTGTCTCCAAAATCAGTATCAAGGTTACGTTGATAAGTCATTAAAAGACTATGGTCACTATTTGATTTGCAAGGAGTATATAGCTTTTGTTTTACTTGTGATTCCTTACCATATAGAAGAATCTACGGTTAGCAAACAAAATGAAATTAGCTATCTCAAAAGACAGAAATGACTTTATTAAGCCCTTCTTGGTACCTGCTAATGAGGGCACCCTAGGAGAGTTTGCAGCATGATTCCAGTAGTGTAAACAAAATGCAAAAAAAGGAAGAAGATTTGTACCCTAATCCTGAGGGTCTCTGGGTATCCCTATTGACCCTTTTCCAAAGATTGCACCTCCAAACTATCTCCTAACCCTCCCACTCAGATAAATTATTACCCAGGTATAAGTGACAGAAATGAATAACTTTCTTAGCAGATATTTGCTTTTTGGAATGAAATTGTTGAGTACGGTTGAATATTTAGAGAAACGAACTGACAGAAATTTTCTCTTTACCGAATTTTAGTCTGACTTCTCTGAGTCCTATTTTCAACTAGATCTCAACTTCAGTCTACGTCCTTGCCAGGCCTACATATTCCTGTCTGAGCAAAAATCCTCACCCATCTTTGATACTTGATCTATCTTCAGCAAGACTCCTGTTCAGCTGGCATAGCAAGAGGCCCCTCCCCATCAAGTTTCCTCTTAAACTTTTTCATCCATTAGCCTCCAACCTATTTCTTGGTTATAAATCCCACTTTTCCTTACTGTATTCAAAGTTGAACATAATCTCTTTCCTTTATCATGGTAGTGTTGATTTTATTGCAATAATCTTGAATAAAATATTTCTGACTCTGTTAGCAAGTGGTCAGTAATTTTTTGTGTAATAGAATGAAACCTCGATGAGGGAGTGGGCATTGCTTTTGTGTTCCACTAGTATATCCTTAGTGCTGGAACAATGTCAATGTCCATGCAATGGGAACCTGAAAAAAAAAGCAGGTGTTCTGCTTTCCTATATTCAGACAAGTGAACTTCAAGTCAAAACTGATCGAAAGAGGCAAAGAAGATCACTACATATTGGTTAAGGGAAAAATTCAAAAAGAACAGGTAACAATTATTAATATATAAGCACTGAACAAAGGCACACACAACTTGATACTAGCCCATAAAGCAAGTTAAAGTAAATTGAAAAGAATTGAAATTATACCTTGCATATTATAAAATTGTAGCACCATGATGTTAGAAATCAAAAACAAAAGAAAACATAGAAATTGTGTAAATTATAAGAACTAGATAATACACTCTTAACTAAATACTAGGTTGTGGAGGAAATCAAGAAAGAAATAATACAGTTTCTAGAACTAAGTGAAAATACCAGTACAACATAGCAGAACCAATAGGATACAGTGAAAGCAGTTCTGTGAGGGAAGTTTATAGCTGTGAAAGCTCACATCACAAAAACAGAGCAAGCCCAAATAAATAGCCTAATCATGTACCATAATGTCCTAGAAAAACAAGGATGACCCAAATCCAAAGCTAGTACAAAGAAGGAAATGATAAAGATAAGAGCAGAAATCAATGAAATGAGACAAAAAAAATTGGAAGAATGGAATTGAAGTGTTGGTTCTTTAAGAGAATAAGCACAGTAGATAAACTTTTAGCCAATCTAACCACAAAAGGAGAGGAAACATCCAAGTAAATGCAATTAGAATTTTAAAAAGTGAAATTACAATAGATGCTGCCAAATAAAAAACATTTTAAGCAACTATTCTGCAAACTTGCGCTCCAATAAATTGGATAACTCAGAATAAATAGATTCCTAGATTCATATAAATTAACAAAACTGAACTAAGACGACTTCAGAACACAGAATAATACAATAATAGGCAATGAAATTGAAGCAGTAATAATAAAAAACCCTACCAACTAAGAAAAATCCAGGTCCAGACTGGTTCACTGATGAATTCTAGCAAAACTTCAGGGAAGTTCTGACACTGATACTCCTAAGCTTTTCAATGAATTTGAGGGAAAAGGTATACTTCTAAAGTCATCCCTGAAAGCTACTATTACCCTGATTCCAAAAACAGACAAGGATCTTACAAAAACAAAACAAAACAAAACAAAACAAAACAACAACAGCAACAAAAACAAACAAACAAACTATGAACCAATCTCTTTAATTAATATAGATGAAAAAATCCTCAACAAGATACTGGCAAACACAATTCAACAAATCATCATAAAAGATCATACATCGTGACCTAGGAGATTTCTTCCAAGGGATGCAAGGATGGTGCAACATACACAGATCAATAAGTATAATACATCACACAAACAAGAAAATGGGTTGAAAATCACATGATCATCACAAGAGATACAGCTAACATCCTTGCATAATAAATATACTGAAGAAAATAAATATAGAATTCCCTTGTCTCAATCTGATAAAAGTCATTTATGACAAATGTACTGTCAACATCATATTAAATGGGGAAAAACAGAAAGCTTTCCTTCTAAAATCAAGAATAAGAGAAGCACATCCAGTATCACCATTCTTGTTCAACAGAGCACTTTAAACATTAGCAAGGGCAATTAGGCAAGAAAAAGATATAAAATACATATATAGGAAGAGAAGGAGTCAAATTATCATTATTTGCAGATGACATAATTCTCTACATAGAAGATTCCTCCAAATCCACAAAAACTCTTTAGAACTAACAATCAAATTCAATAATGTAACAAGACACAAAATCAACACTTAAAACTCAGTAACATTCCTGTGCACTAATAATGAGCCCATTGAAAAAGAAACAAGGAAAAAATACCATTTGAAATAGCACCAAGAAAATTAAATACATAGGAATTAGCCTAAGGAAGTGAAATGCCTCTATAATGAAAATTATACTACTCTTAAAGCAACTACTTTGAAGATAACAATATGCAATATATTAACCATTGTTAATCTCCTATTACTTTGTTTTGAAATTCTGTATCACTGTTTATATTCTTTTTTCATTCAAAAAAAAAAGCATGGAAATCAAAGAGGACATCAGAAAATTTTTTTCGATATTCCCTTTCCTGGATAGACAGACCCAATATAGTCAAAATGGCCACAATTTCAAAATTGATATAAAGATTTAGCACAATCTCAATCAAAATTCCAACAGCATTTTTCACAGACCTGGAAAAACCAATCCTAAAATTTTCATGGGACCAGAAGAGATCCAAAGCAGTGAAAGTTACCCTAGGTAAAAAAGCAAAGTGGGAGGCATCACAATCTTGTACTTAAAATTATATTAAAAAGCTACTGTGATAAAACTAGCATGGTATTGTTTCAAAAACAGGTATGCTGCTGGAGATATAGCTCAGTGGCACAAGTGCCTGCCTGGCAAGCTTGAGGTCATGAGTTCAATCTCTGGTTCCAAAAAACAAAAACAAAAACAAAAACATAAACAAAAACAAAAACTCAGATATGCTGACTTGTGGAACAGAATAAAGGATACAGAAACAACCCAGGCACACTGAATTGTCCACATTGCAGAAGGTTGAACCTAAACTCATATCTCTGACCATGTACTAAACTAAAACCAAAATGGTTCAAAAAACTAAATATTTTTGTTATTAAAACATAATTTATTGCATACTTTTATAGGATGCTTTCAAGACAAATTATGAGATGTGAAATTTTTTTTAATTTAAGAGAAAAAAGACAAATATAAGAAAGACAAAAAGCAAAAGAGATGAATAAATGACAACAGCAAATCCAAAACAGTAACATTATAGGTTTACAAAACAAGATGATAGGAACTTGACAATGGTTGCAATATTGCATATCGTTACCTTCAACGTGGTTGTTTACATTAATAGATATAGACATGTGAAATTGATCTAATCATGAGTATTAACCGTTTTTTCTCAATAACTAATACATCCAGCAGTATAGTCATTTTAGCTATCTTACATATACATATATACAGATTTATGTCTTTTTCCTTTTCCCTTCCTTCTTTCCTCCTTTTCCCTTTCCCAATTACTTTTGCTTTTTGAGCAGTTTCTTACCCTTACACAGTATTTATTGTAGATTTTGGATCATATATACTGAAGAAAATGAATTTTAAAACAGAGACACTTAACTTGGTGGAAGGCAAAATAAATAAGTCTTGGTGTCATAGGCATAGGCAAAGACTTTCTGAACAGTATTCCACTTGCATGGGAAATACTTCTGAGAATCAACAAATGAGATCATATCAAATTTAAAAATTTCCTTTACAGCAAAATAAACAACCAACAGAAGGAAAAGGCAACCAATAATATGGGCAAAATTTTTTTGAGCCATGTGTGGTGTCATATGCCTGTAATCCCAGCATTTGGGAGGCTGAGGCAAGAGGATTTCTGTGAATTTGAGGCCAGCCTGGGCTACAAACTAAGTTCAAGGCTGTACTACATAGCAAGACCTTGTCTCAAAAAGACAAAAAGAAGTATTTTTTGACGATCATTCCTCAGGAAGATCACTTACATCTAGAATATATGAAGAATTAGAAAAACCTAGACCTCTCAAAATAAAAGAGCCAGCGAAAAAAATAAGAAAGCAAAATGAATAGGCACTTCGCATGAGATAGAAATGGCCAATGAATACATGATGAAATGCTCAACATCTCTGGGCATTAGAGAAATGCAAATTAAAACAACACTGAGACAGTATCTTACTCCAAAAGGAATAATCATTATCAAGAAATCTAATTGTAACAAACACTGGAGAGGCTTTGGGGAAAAAGTATACTGTTGGTGGGAATGTAAACTAGTACAACCATTACAGAAATCAGTATGGAGTTTTCTCAAATAACTGAAACTAGATATTCCCCTTCTGAGTATCTTCTTGAAAGTGTTAAAAACATCATAGTATAGTGATGTATGACCGTATTTATAGCAACACAACTCATAATAGCTAACTCTTGGAAGTGGCCTATATTTCCATTATCAGATGAATAGATACAGACAATGTGTTATTTCTATATAATGGAGTACTACTCAGCCATAAAGAAAGATAAATTACAGTCATTTGTAGGACAATTGGTACACCTTGAAACATAATATTAAGTAAAATAAATCAGACACACATGCTTAACTATCACATAGTGTCTCTTATTTGAGAAACCCAAAATATAAATAAAGAGTAAAATAAAAGATAGATAACAGGAAATAAGGAAATCTTTCTCAAAGGGGAAAGGTAATCAAGAGATGGAGAGAGGGGAGAGGTAGAGGAAGAGGAGGGATAGGGATAAACTAAAGGAATTAAAATGTGTCATAGAAGTGTTCCAATACCTTGCAAGGAATATAAACATTTACTCAAACACGTACAAAAGATGGAATAGGATGAAGGGACGGGTGGAGGAGGGAGGAAAGGGAAGGGGTGGAGGAAAGGAATTAAGGTGTAGTGCGTACATGTACCAACTCCCCACAAGGAATATAAAGATGATATACTACCAACATGGACTAAAACAACAGCGACAACAAAACAACAGCAATAGCAAACCTTTGAGAGTCTGGGTGGCTGATGACATTGGAATGAAGCCTGCTGACTCAATTCCCCAGAAGATTCTACCAGGGCAGGGGCCTAGGGAATCTTTTCTTGAAGATAACTTGAGAATTTTACATCCTTGAGCCTGCAATGTGTGGGTCATTCTGATTTCTGTAATGCTTTTAACGCATCTTTTCCCCATACCAAGCTCTTGATTTTACTCTAGTGATGCAAATCTCTTCAGTGACCATACCTCTTTTGGCTTGAACTTTGCACATGATTTTTTTTTTTTTGGTCAAAACTTCAGTTTTTCTATTTTATTCTGCTCTAAATTTTGCCCCAACTCACATTACGAATCTGGCTTAAAGTAACCAGCAGGATCTTCACCATAGTTTGAACTCGGTCTGCCTTGAAAATTTTCCTGCCAAGTCAATTAGTTCATCACCCTTAATCTCAGTGTCCTATAAAATCTTGTGATATGGGTAAAATATAGACTTTTTTTTTCTGCCAAAGTGTAACAGACAAGGCTTCTAGTTCAATTGCCAATGAAGACCTTGTTCTCAACTAAAACCTCTTGAGGCTTGTCTTCACTGTCCACATTCCTGTCTGCGTTCTGGCCTTCTGAGCTCTGACCGGAAACACCAGTCAGGCTCTACTGACAGGATTCTGTGTTCTCTAGTCCACACCTCCGAAGCTTTCTGGACTCATCCTGCAAACCAAAGACTTATGAACTACAGGGTCAGGTATAGTCACAACAGTGATGCCAATTTTATGCATTAGTCAGCTTTTCATGACTACCCAACTTGTGCAATTTAAAAAGAGATTTAATTTGGCTAATAGTTTCACGGGATTCAGTTCATGTCCTCCAAGGCAGAAACATCATGCAGAAGGGGATGGTGGAGAAATGCTGCTTAGCTCATGGTGGCTTGGGAACAAAAGGTGGGAATAACACAAGAGAGGAAAGGACCAGGAACCAGATTTAGATCTGCAATGTCAGAACTTCATGACCCACCCAGACATATCCGGAGGTGTGTTTTTTAATCTCTTGGTGGCTTCCAAACCCATCAAGCTACATCCTACTCAAATGTCACACTCAGCAGTCAAAAAGACTATGAAATCAATACCTTGAAGAGATAACTGGTCTTTCACATTTACTGCAGCATTATTCACAAATGGAAAAATAAATAATTAATCTAAATGCCTGTCTACAAATGAATGGATTAAAAAATGTGATATATTACACAATGGAATGCTATTTAACCTTAAAAAAGAAGGAAATTCTGTAGTTTTTGAAAACATGGATGAACCTTGGGGACTCTAATAAGTGAAAGTAAGCAAAGTACCACAAGACCAGTTTGACATTATTTCACTGATTTTTTAAGTCTAAAAAAGTATTAGCTCTTAGAAATGGAGACTGGAATGGTTACTGGTAGGCACTAAAGGGAGTTGGTGGTAGTGGTGGGGAGAATGAGGAGATATTGGTCACGGAGTGTGAAGCTTCAGGTTTTTAGGGTGAATAAATTCTAGAAATCTTTATGTGGCATGAAAATTATAGTTAATAGTACTGTACTGTGTACTTGAAATTCACTAAGACTGTAGATTTTAAATGTTGTCACTTTGCATGTCCACACCAAGGTAACTGAGGTGTTGGATAGGATATTTAGCTTGATGGTAGTGAACATTCCCATTGTGCACACCTATCAGAACATCGCATTGTGCACCTTAACCGCTTTGTTTCAATTATATCTTAATAAAGCTGGAAGAAATTGAAAGAAAATATACTTTTATAATCACAACTACTATTTGAACAAAGAAAGAAAGGGGGGAGGAGAGAGGGAGGGATGGAAAAGAAAGGGCTTAGATGGAGATAAACAGTGAACAAATCTAGTAATAGCAAGAATTGTGTTTATCAAGAGCTTCCTTCATGTTGGAGTCTGACTGCATATTAATTCTAGCCTTCGTGTTTCTAATGGTGTAGACACTCTTGTCATTATTATGATTTTGATAGATTTATTGACATAAAATTAACAGACAACAAACTCCACACATTTAAATAATAAGTTGGTAAATTTTGACAACTGTAGAGTCATCCCTCTGTCAAGATAATAAGTGTACCATTGTCCCCCAAACTGGCTATTATCATTCACTTATTTTTCAGGCAGGGCAGTTGATTTCATTTGTTTAGCGTTACTTGAAGCTGTGTCTGTGAGATTGCAGAAGAATCACTTCTCCATCATTAGCCAGTGTTTGTCTATCTCTGTTCGTTTTCTCTCCTCTTTTTCTTTCCTCTTCTCTTCTTCTTTCCTCTTTTAGTCTGTCTCTTTCTACTATTATTGGTCACTTGTTGTGTGTTGATGACTTTTTTTTGGTACTGGGGATTGAACTCACAACCTTGCACTTGCCAAGGCAGGCCCTTGTGCTGCTGAGCTAAATCCCCGGCATGACTTTCTATTTTGATACTCAGCACTGTCATCCTAAGCCAGTGACAGCCACTAATAGCAATTACAATTCACATGTATGGCAAATCACTCTCACGAGCTCTTTGTGTGGTGCCTTTTTTGAAGCAATGTAGCCTTTGGGAACGTCGCCTTGCAATCAGGCTGATTTAGGCTTTTGAATTTCAGCCCTCATTTTACTGAATGACCCTGCATGATCTAAACATCCACTCTGAGCTGTGGCATCTTGACTGGCTAAATGATAATGATGATAATAATAATAATAATGCCTACCTCAGAACAGCATGAGAATTTTGTGACATAATCTAATTAGCACAATGTTTAATAGCAGCAAGTACTCCACATATAGCTATGATTTTTTTTGTTTGAATGTATTTGTCACACATATTGATCATACTCATTATAGGGAATTTGTATCTGTACATAATATATCTTAATTTTTTTGCCCCCATTTCCCTCCCCTTACTTTAACCCTTGTTTCCCTCTCCATTTACAAAAGCTTTGTTTCTATTTATTTCTTCTATTCTTTTTTCCATCTCCCTTCCTTTTCCCCTTCACTCTTCCTTGTTCAGAGCATCATATCAATTTAGTAAAATGGTGCAGCTTCTAAAATTTTTAGTAATAATCCTTTTTCTTCAAGAATGGAGTCATTTTTATAAAGAACATATAATTTATGCTTTTATAAGGCTGTGTACAATTAATATATATATAAATTTTTATATACAAAAATTAACCATTGAAGATTATGTTGTGGATCAACAGAAATATAATCGGCTGAAAAGGTGTAGAAACAATTGGAAATCATCAATATCTTTCTTAATTTCTCTCTTTCTAAATTTAATTTAGTAAAAATTTCTGGAGTAAAATATATGACCCTAGACATCAGTTGTTTGAAGGAAGGAAAATGAAGTAGTCCCCATCTAATACCCAAAGTGGGTTCCATGGCTCTGTGTTATTGGTTCCATGGCTCCATGATCATCACGGAGAAGACCAGCAGGAAATTTGAAAAACACCTTTTAGGTCCTATGGTCAATGCAAAAATCAAGTTAGTGAATTATTGGTGAAACAAATAGTGAATGTGAATGCTGAAGAGATCAGCAGGTCAATACTGGAGAGAAATTAATCAGTATAAAAGGTGTTGGAAGAGTGCCAATTTACATGAATTTCTTTCTCTTTCTTTCTTCTTTCTTTCTTTCTTCCTTTCTTTTCTGAAACAAATGAGAAATAATAACAGCTGGAGTTATTCATCTCTTTTGGAGATGAAATCACATCTTGGAAATCTGGTTTTGCAGACATGCTCCAGGCAGTGGGCAGAATGTAAATAACCTACTTTGGAAATCTGGTCCGTTTTCTTCTGTTCACTATGGATGTGGGAGGTCTCACCAACTGCCTCTTTGTTCACTCCACCTCCCCACATAGCTTCCCTGACATTTTGGCACAGGCCATATGAGTCTTAAATAAATCAGTAGGTATTTGTTCTTTCTTCTTTTTAAAAATTAAGCACATGAGGGAGCAGGCACTGTGCTAGACTGAGTTCATGAAGGGATAAAAGTCGGTTCTTATTTCTCCAAAGCTATCCCTCTTTGATCTAGCTATACTTAGCCTAGGACAACTAAGTATATCCACATGAAAAAGAGAGAGGAAAATAATAGTGTGGTGCTAAAAATAAGTGCCACTGAATGGTATGAATAAGAAATACCTTTGTGAGGAAGAAATTATTTGAGCTGCAGCCAAGTTGCTGTAGCACAGAAGCCCAGCAGAGGTTTATACAAGAGATACACTCTGAGCTGGACATAAAGTTGGATTTTAATCAGGAAGAATGCAAAGAATGGCAAAAGGGAATATGCAGAGAATGGAAAGCTTAATTCACATATATAGTCTTGTTGATCACATTTCCCTCTGCCTGCTCATCTGTACCACAACTTCCCCCAATGTGGATGATAAGATTTCACTCATCACTCTGAAATATCAAAGAAGTATTGGTTAATTTCATCCATCACTGTACGTCTCTCTCCCTGATAGCTTGCAGGATACACAAAAGGCATTTGAGAAGGGGGGGGCGGTCTGTGATTTTTTGGCTCCTGCTACTGGGGGAATGATGCTATTATTGACTGAAATAGAAAACAGTGAAGACTATATTTGGTGGAAAGATCCCGAGTTCCATAAGTTACTGGAAGTGACTCTGAGACATCTGATGGAGACAACTGTGGTTGTCTTTGAGCATTTCATGAGACTTTATTTTCTTGTTTTTATTTTTCTCTCTATGTAAACTGCAGCAAGTTTTGCAAACTAATGAGAATGAATTGCTTTAAAAGGAGGAAAAAAATCATAAAATATTACTAAAAGTAATATTAAAATCAAGAATTAAAAAAATTACTAAATATTCATTATGAGGTTCTACTTTGATCCAGTTAGTTGATTTCAATGTGAACAACTAAGCACTCAATTTAGAGGCTTCACTCCCCTGTCGCCCTCTATCTTTTGGTTTCCTTCCCTTTTTCAAAAGTTTGTTTCCAAGGGCTGGGAGTTTGGCTCAGTGGCTTAAGTGCCTATTTGGCAGGCATGAGGTTGTGAGTTCAATCTCTGGTGCTGCAACTGGTGCTGCAAAAAAAGACAAACAAACAAACAAACAAAAATTGATATACAAAAGTTTGTTTCCTGTTATGTATCCCTTATTTTGCTCTTTTTTATTTTTAAAAAATTTTGGGGGGGTTTTGAGACATGATCTCACTATGCAGAGCAGGCTAGCCTTCACCTCACTTTGTAGCCCGGGCTGGCCTCAAACTGGCAGTGATCCTTCTGCCTCACCCTACTGAGTGCTGGGATTACAGGTGTGCACCACTATGCCTGGCTTTTTATCTTTTTTTATACTTTGGATTTCCCATACACTAGAAACCATGAAATATTCAAGCTTATGTGTCTAGTTTATTTCATTTAACAATATGGTCTAAGATGAACCCATCTTTTTCTACAAATGGCTCCAATCTATTCCTCTTTATCAGAGAGTAGTACTCTATTTTGTATAAATACCACACTTCCTTTATTCACTTATCTATTGATGGACATACAGACCACTTTCAAGATTTAGCCATTGTGAATTGTGCAGCTATAAACATGGATATGCTTGTATTTCTGTAATATGATGTGTTTTACTCTTTGGGAAGATACTCAGAAGGGGAATAGCTGGGCTGAATGGAATTTCTACATGCAGTTTTTTTTTTTTTTTTTTTTTAGGAAATGCCATACTGATTTCCATAATGGTTGGGTTGCATTACCAACAATGGTGAATTTTTCCTTTTCCCTTGAAGCCCCTCCAGCATTTGTTATTATTTGATTTTTTGATGATAGGTATTTTTTAGGTAGCAAGATGGAGTCTCATTGTTGTTTTAATTTGAATTTCTCTAGTGGCCAGGGATGTTGAACATTTTTTCATACATTTGTTGGTCATTTGTACTTATGAGAAGTGTCTATTCATTTCAGTTGTCCATATTTTGATTGAATTTTATTTGGGAGGGGTCTTACTTTTTGTTCTGTTTATATTCTAGATTTTAGTCCTCTGTGGAGTAGCTGGCAAAGTTTTTTCACTTTCTGCATATTGTTTCTTCACTTTCTTTGTTACTTTCTTTGCTGTAAAGAACTTTTATTTTGATATGATCCCATTTGTTGATTCTTGGAGTTAGTTCTCTTGTAATTGGGGTTCTGTTCAGAAAACTCTTGCCTGTGCCTTTCTTACAGAGTTTTACCTATTTTATCTTGCAGCAGACTATGTGTCTCTGTTTTCACATTTGGATCTTTGGTCTGTATTGATTTTAGTTTAATATTAGTGAGAAATATGAGTCAGAGTCAGTCTCCTACAGGTGGATATCCAGTTTTCCCAGTCCCATTTGTTAAAGATGCTGTCTTTCTTCCAGTGTGCTTTTAGCTATCTTTCAAAGAGTAGGTAGCTGAATGTGTTTGGAGTTGTTTCTGAATCTTCTATTTTGTTCCACTGATCAGTGTTTGTTTTTGTACCAGTACTGTGGCGTTGTTTTTTTTTTTTTTTTTTAAATTTGTGTTCTAATTTTTTTGTTTTTAGTAATGCATGATGGGGGCCTGTGAGGTCAGTGCCCCAGGATAGGCAAAGACCACTGTGGTGTTTTTAATCCCTGTAGTTTTATAATACAGTTTGAAATTTGGGACTGTGATACTTTCTGCTGTGCTCTTGTTGCCCAGGATTGCTTTTGTTATCTAGGCCTCTCCTGATTCCATGTGAATTTTACGATTGTTTTCTTTAGTTCTATGAGAAATGCTGTTTGTATTTTGATTGGGATTGCATTCAATCTATATGTCAGTTTTGGACAACATTGATTCTGCCTGTTCTGGCACCGGCAATACCTTTCCATTTTCCTGTGTCTTTGAGATCTTTTTCAGAGTGTTGTAGTTTTTATTGAAGATGATCTTTCACTTTCTTGGTTAGAATAATTCCTAAGGATTTAATTTTTCTTGATTCTATTATGAATGATATTGTTTGCCTAATTTCTTTTTTGGTGAGTTCATTTTTGGTGTATTGCTTTTTGTATGTTGGCTTTGTGTCCTGGTATATTACAGAATTTAGTTATTAATGCTAGGAATATTTTGGTATACTTTTTTGGGTCTTTTATGTAACAGATCATGTCATTTGCAAATAATGATAATTTGTCTTTTTCCTTTTCTATACATATCCTTTTTCTTTCTTTCACTTTCCTGATTGCTCTAGCTACTGTGTCGAGAACAATATTGAACAAGAATGGTGACAGTGAGGAGATGTATCTTATTCCTAATTTTAGACAAAAAACTTTCAGTTTTTCCACATTTAGTATGATGTTGGCTGTAGGTCTGTTATAAATGACTTCTTTTACAGATTGAGATAAGGTCTTTCTTTCTTTTTTTCTTTTCATTTTTTTTTTAAGTAAGGTCTTCCTGTACTATTTTCATCAAGGTTTTCACCTGAATCTAATGGATGCTTGATTTTGTCAAAGGCTTTTTCTGCATGTATTGAGATAATCATGTGATTTTTGTCCTTGCTGCTTGTTTATGTGTTGTACTACGTTAGTTGATTGCATATGTTGAATCATCTTTGCATCACAGGATGAAAGATCCTTACTTGGTCATTGTATCAGTTAGGGTTTACTAGAGGAAACAGAAATTACACAAGATATACAAAGGTATAGAAATTATAGGATAGGCTTACGATGGTCAGCCACAGAGTCGGATAAGGAAGCGTGCGAAAGTTGTTTGCACGCTGGAGGCTGAAGAATTCTATCCAAGGTCTGGGGTTCACACCAGTGTTCTGTGCAAGTTTGCACCAGCAGGCTGAAGGGTCTGCGACGGAGAGCCGAAAGGTCTACCCTGGAAGCCGAAGAGTCTACGCCAGAAAGCAGAACAGTCTACACTGGAAGCCAGGAGACGATGTCCAAACCGAAGGCGAAGACTGGAGCTCCTCCAAAGAATGGAATAAAATTGTCCTTCCTCCTTCTCCTTATACCATCCTGGTGATGACCCACCCTAGGGCAGGTCTTCTACGCCCTAGGGTGTAGAATTTCTAAATTCTTTTAGTTAGGCCTCTAAATGTTTCAAGTTGACATAATCAATCAACCACTACAGTCATGAATGTGTGATTTTTTTGATGATTTGTTTCTTTGTTTGCCAGTATCTGTTAAGAATTTTTCCATCTAAGTTCATTAAAGACATCAGCCCATAGTTCCCTTTTTTGCTTGGATTCTTGTCTGCCTTTGGAATCAAGGTAATGGTGTTTCCAGGAATGACATCAGGAATACTCCTTCCCTTTCAGTTTCTCTGAAATGTTTGAGGAGTATTGGTGTTAGATATTCCCTGAAGTTCTCATAGAATTAGGCAGTGAATTCATTGAGTACTGAACTTGTCTTAGGAGATAGATTTTTAAAAGTATTATGTGACTGGGTTATTCATGGTTTTTATATTTTCTTGGTTCAGTGTTAGCAGTTTATATGTATGTTGGAATCTGTCTATTTGTGACTTCTGTTCTTATTTTATCAGAGAAAGGATTTGAATAGCAGAGAAATCTAATTCGATCCAATACAACCCTCATCCTAGAAGCCATTTGTAGCTGTAATAGTTCTTGATGTAGATGACTGGCTCAGGACAGAATTAGAAGTTACTTAGCACAGCAGTGTCAGGCTATAATAAGAGATATGCTAATGGGAGAGTATGTTTTCTTCATATGAGAATGTAATGCGTTGTTTTGGAAAAGCTAATGTTTGCTTTAGGGAAGTGTGCTAGCTGCACAGGCAGCTTCAGAAGGAATTACTCAGTTTCTGGATGGAGAGTCTGAACTGGAATGTGGTACTGACTACACCACAGATCATGTGCCCTTTAGACCCAGTGAAAGAAGTAAGGCCTCCAGTCCAAACATGGGAAACTTGAGTTTGTAAGATGAGTTTGCAAAATGAGTAGGATCAAGAGGCGTCCTCATATATTACTGAATTTAGTTATTAATGCTAGGAATATTTTGGTATACCTCTTCCTCAGGAGGATAAGGGAAGTCAGCATAATTGACAGAGGCACTGGCTGCTGGGCCTGGGTTGGATGGAGGTCAAGGAGAGAAAGGGACAGCGAGCTTCTCGGATCTTCTCCTTTCAATGGCTTCATGCTATCTCAGGGCCTTCAACCCTGCGATGTATTTGAAAGAAGACCTGTGAGGCAAAGACCCAAAATTAAACAGCTTTTACCAGGCACTTGAGGCAAATGCTCTAAAGAGGCTCAGAAGCAATTTTCAGTTCGTTTTACACAATGCACACTGGGATTCATGGAGGTCGAGCAGAGAAGCAGCTGCAGGGACCTCCCTGACCATGTGGGTCACTACTCATGTCCCGGGGGATCATCTGTGAGCACAGAAAACTGGAAGCTAGAGGGAGCAGAACAGAAACTGAGCTTCCTTCTTGCTTTATCCTCACCCTCTGAGGCAGCTACCAAACAAAAGCCATCAAGGAGATACCTGAGAGGGAGAAGGGCGGGCTTTGCACAGCCTAGTTGCACAATACACTCGCAAATGCAAATGCAAACCAAATAAATAAACAAGTCTGTAGAGGAGTAAAGAAGTGTTCAGAAGGGTGTTGGACAAGCATTTGAAAACATCATTTTATTGCTTTTTTCTTAAACATTAGTTAACTTGTAATAATATCCCATTCCCACATTGTATTGACAATTCCATTAAATAAATTTTACATATGTTTATGATTGTTTTGCAGAATATTACTAGGTTGTTAAACATTAGAACAAAGAAGAAAAAGCATATGTCTTAGAGTTTTTAATACTGTTGTCCAAGTATTCTCCAATTAGGCTGTAATCTACAAATAGAGAATTTGAGCTGTGGAATGCTATTGTAAGGTTATATTCCACAAATCAACTTCTTTATTTGTAATAAAAACACCTACTTCTAGAGTGACCATGATGATTTAATAGCTAAAAGGAAAGTCTTTTAGAAGGCTATCTAAATTTTAGTTGTTTATATTACTGGCATATTTTCAAATCTTATTTTCTCTCTACTTGTCACTAGAAATATGACAGCCATAACCCACTCCTGTGTCCAGTGGCAGAGGTAAGGAAGGAATAAATGAGGTTGTTCTTCAAGATTCACAGGAATGAGGAGGGAAGTTTCTCTACCTTCTCCTAGAAATCACTGTGAGGAAAATTTATGTCTCTGTGACATCTCACACCAACACTGTGTGGCCTGTGGGGAAAAGGGTCATAGAGAAGAACGCAGCCAGGCTAACGCATTACCATAAGTGTGCTCGGAATTGAAGCAGGGAATCAAGAGAGGGCAAATGGGATAAAGGCATTGTCTGCAGCTGGCATTTACCTTCTGTTAGATTAAAATGTTCAGCTGAATGAATTGATGTAATATCTCTGAAGAGCTGCATAGACACATAATGAAATGAAAATACAATGCAAATGCAGACATTCCTCAAGAGAAGGGTCAATTTTCCTTCTTTCTCTGCATATATGAAGGACTTTACATGTGAAGGAGGAAAGACAAGTGAGGGCCAGCATCTGGAGATGCACTGGGATATATAAAGGAAGGAGAAAACTGACAAATTGCCTTCTTGGAATCAGACTTAAATGGGCTTTTCTCATAATACTACCTTTTTAATTTTGTTAGGTGGGGTGTGTAAACTGAAAAACTAGGTACTTGGAACTGTAATCATTTGAGGAAAGAGAGAGAAAGAGAGGAGGAGGAAGGGAGGAAGGGAGAAAGAAAGAGGAAAGAAGAAAAGAAGTGAGGGAGGGAGGAAGAAAAAGAATAACAGGGTAATTTCAGCAGATACCTTAAAACAGACTTGAGATCTGGTAACAGAAGTTAGGAAAAACAAGTTTCTTCTAGTTCTGTAGTTTTAGAAAGTATTTAAATAAGGTGTAAGGCAGGCTTTTGGACAGAAAGGACAGTTGGACTAAACAATTTTAGTATTTTCTCTGAGATCTTTAAAGATTGTCTGATCCTCTGAAAAGCTGTGAATGTGGTTGTGTCAGAAGGTAGGGAAAGGACGCTCAAGGTCATTTTCACTTCATTCAAGTCTTACGGTGCTGTACTACACAGCTGGGCTTATTTCCTTGTCTAATTGGTTACATGAAATTGAAGCTTAAGGTATCAACTGAGGATAAATATCCAGTGATGAGTGTTTTCAATTATTTCCCAGAGTGTGAAAATATCTTTCCGAAGAAAGTCAAATGATAAAGAGTTTCATTCATTTGCTTATTTAATGAGCACTTTGAAGTAACATTTGAACTAGGTCATAGAAGATAGAAATTATGAGGGTAGAAAAAAGGAAGCAAAATGACCATTTATTTAAGCATGGAAAGCTCATATCCAGTGTGGGGTGATAAAAGACCTCTTCTCAGCAACCTTATTTCCTTATTGCCTTTGTTTTTATGCAACCTCCCACCCTAAAACTAACTTTCCTTCTCCTCAACATTTGCTCTCCCTCAAAGTACACTGACTTCCCCTTATTGAAACGCCTTTAAATTGATTCATTTTATCTAGTAATGGAAAGTGAAAGACATCTATTCTGTGGAACATAATCTATTCTATGGAACATAACTTACAATTAAAAAGTGTTACAACCAACTTGAAGGCCATAATTTTAAATCTTGCTCCTTCTACTTACTTTAGATTGTTAGGTATATTTCATCTCTAGCAATGTCTGTATAAGTTGTTTAGACCAATCATCTAATTGAAAACAGTAAAATGAGTGAATAGATTATGTATATAAAATATATTGATTAATTGATGTGTATTAATTTTTGTATATTCTGTATAAAGCATATTTGTGTATTCCATAAATAAAAATCTCCATTGATGTGTTAAAGAACTGAGAAAATTCTAGACCAAGATTGAGAGAGAACACAACCAAGAGGGACAAATGACATGAACACTATGGAAGCCACTTTAATTGAGAACAATTGCTGAGATCTACAAGTTGAAACTTTTATTTTGATGGTTTCATGAGCCAAATTAAAACTCTCCTCCTGTAAGTTGTGGCTGTTAAGTATTGTGCCCCAGTGACAGGAAAACTATCTAATTTTTTTTTTTTTT
>RJWM01005970.1:0-87576 GCA_004363535.1 Dasyprocta punctata | reverse complement strand
GAAGAACATGGAGCTCCAAGGCTCCCCCAGATAAAATGATCACTAGGTCACAGCCTCTTAAGAGCAAACCAGGCAAACCCACAGGAACTCATGAAAGTTGGTGAGGAGACTATGTCCGGGGTCTCTGTTTCTTTCTGCTCAACTTGCTTACTCTGTGCAAGGTACAGACCACTGATCATCTCATGCACAGCTGTGCTCCCAGGAAAGCCGTCCCCCAAGAAGAGGCAGGAGGGGAGAAAGGACAGGGAAAGGGCGGGACCTGCGAGCTTCCAGATTGGTCTCATCTAACTACCACCCACTGCATCTCTATCAAAGCACCTAGAGCATCACCCTGTGCTTATGGATCATAGTAAAGAGGAAGAAAAACTGGACTGGAATAAAACAAAGAAGCAGAACTACAGTGCTAGTACCAGTCCTGACTCCAACCCTTGAAAGATATAGAATCTACTCACGCCACTTTAGCTCTCCAGGAGTTTCATTTGTCTTATCTTCTTCGTAACATTAGGATTTTAAAATCTGTATTACTTGTCTGATGGTAAGTTCACCAAGAATCACAAAGGACATCACCCAGAGCTTGCCTGGGACCAGAGAAGTGTTGAGTATTGCTATTAGCCTGATTGAAACCACTCTGGGAGAGACAGAATTTCCTAAAAGTTCTTCAAATTGGTCCAGATGTACAACAGAGTTACTCAGTTCGTACTAAATTTGATCTTTCTTAAACATCTTGTGATCAGTTTGATTTTCATCTTTTATTTCCTGTTTGTTGTCTTTCTTGGGGGGTTGGGAGGAGTGGAGCTGGAGGCTCCTGGGTGCATCTGCAGGCGTGGGAGTTTGCAGATTGAGTCCTCACTGAGGAAGAGATGGTGACTGTCTCTGTACCAAAGCCTCACTGCCTAAGAAAGACCTTTGAATTTTTGTGATTCTACAATAAAGAGACTTTTCTCAAGAAGAACTTTTCTTTCTTTCTTTCTTTCTTGCTTTCTTTCTTTCTCTTTCTTTCTTTCCTTCTTTCTCTCTCTCTTCTTTTTCCTTTCTTTCTTCCATCTTTCCTTCCTTCTATTCTTTCTCTCTTCATTCATTTTTTTCTTCCTTTTTTTTTTTTTTTTTTTTTTTTTTTTTTTTTTTTTTTTTTTTTTTTTTTTTTTCCTGTATTGGTGATTGAACCAAGTATCTTTGTACTGAGCTCCATACCCAGCCCTTACATTTTTTGTTTTGTTTTGTTTTGTTTTGAAACAAGATCTTACTGAGCAGCTAAATTGACTAGGCTGGGCTCTAATTTATAGTAGTCCTGTCTTGGGCTCCCCAAGAATGCTAGGATTGCAGGTGTGCATAATCACATCCAGCTAACATTTTAGCTTCCTAGAGTCCTAAGATCTCTGGTAGCCAAATTTAAGGATGTTGAACTATTGGCACGTGCCTGTCATCCCAGCACTCTGGGAGGCTGAGGCTGGAGAAATGCAAATTAGAGACCAGCCTGGGCCACTTAGTGACTTCGATACCCTATCACGAAGTAAGGACTGGGAATGTAGCTCAGTGACAAGGCCCCGGGTTCAAATTCCTAGTCTCATGGGGTGGAGGTAGAGGGGGATGCTTGGCAAAGTTCTGCTCCTTGTTTTGCTGTTTATAACCTATAAGGCTTAGGTGACTCTGGGCCCCTTAGCTTAACTGTGGACAGTGTTTAATAGTATTAATTACCCTGCTTCACTTCTCTTTTTTTCCTCCTTTTTCTTTTCAATATTAACTTAGGCTCAAAATGATTAAACACAGGCAAATTTTCCTAATGCCCTTTAGCTGGTTTCCAGCCTCCGCCCCAGTTTCCCTCTGAACCCTTGGATCTCCAGTGCACGACGAACAGCACACGGCACACCTTGGACCTGCGTCAGTTTATACCCAAGGCCTGTGTGCACCAGTGGTTTACTTACGGTCCTCGGGATGGTCCTTTCCCTCAAAAAATGTTGC
Source organism: Dasyprocta punctata (assembly GCA_004363535.1). Lineage (NCBI taxonomy): Eukaryota > Metazoa > Chordata > Mammalia > Rodentia > Dasyproctidae > Dasyprocta > Dasyprocta punctata. Next base: position 85,617 of record RJWM01005970.1, on the reverse strand, counting down.
TGAACTCCAGGAACTGGGGACTTGGGAGGGAAAATAACACCTTGTTGCAATCCCCTCCTCCCCCTTGATCATTAATTGTACCCTGCCGGGAGCCCTCCTGCACTTGGGGTGAGCAGGTGTCAAGCACATTTCCCTCTTCCACGCACTTGCCAAGGGCATGTTAGTCTTTCACTTTTGGACACCCCACCCCCCAATATATGGAGAAAATCAGACTAGAGGAAGGATGGGGAGGAGAAGGTTGAAGTGGAGTAGCAGGTTGAGGTCAGGCTAGAGTCCCTGAGTCCCAGCTTTCTCCCTGGAGAAAGGCTGTGAACTCTTTCTGCAGTGACTGGTGGGCGGATGGTCACGCAGGAGACTCACTGTAGCAACCGATAGTTAAGAGGAAAGGAACTCAGTTAGACATTTCTTCAAAACATGGAGAAGTTGATCTCTCTAGTCAACTTCAGCAGCCAAGAGAAGATTGAGTAGAAGACTCCTTCCTGGGTATTTATTTCCCCTAGAGAACAAGATATCTAAGTCAGCAACCGGGAGAAGTTGATGGTTTTTTATCAGGAAAGGGAACAGTCTGGGGCCCTGGACACTTGGTTGGGCTTCCCTCTGGTGAATGGACTCACAGGAAAAATTCTTGCCTTTCAGAGTGACTTTCAATGCCAAGGCATGAGACTCAAGCCACCACCGTAGTTCAAGGACTCGAGGAACTAAAAGCTCGAGGTCGTCATCTTCCCTCACTCTCCTCACTAACCCTCTTCCCTTCAGCCCAGCCATGTAGGAAGAAATCAAATCATGCTTGCAGATCAAGACTGCTCCATAATGCTTGTGTTTCTGCCAAATGCTGGAGAATCACCCACCCACTTTTTCCAGGATCGAGACAGGGAGCTATCAAGGATGTTTTAGAATCACCATGATTTCTCTCTGTGTATTGTTACATCTGATCACTTCAACACTTTTGGTCCCAATCTTGAGTGTTTCTTAGCTTAAGGTTGTAGAACTTGCTGGGAAGTCACTATGATTCCCTGAGTAACATTAGAAGCAACCAAGAACCCAGGGATACAGAGAGACAGACAGGTCTTGATCCACATTTCATCTCCTAGCTCTTACTAGCTGTATGATCTACCCCATTTAAGCAGCTTGGGTTCTAAGGTCATCAACTTATTTTTTATTTTTATTTTAATTAATTAATTTATTTATTTATTTTTGGTAGCAGGGATCGAACTCACAACCTCACACCTGCCAGGCAGGCGCTTAGGCCACTGAGCTAAATCCCTGGCCCTATTTTTTGAGACAGGGTTTCACTATGCAGTTCAGGCTGGCCTTGAACTCACTTTGCAAGCCAGGCTGGTCTTGAACTCACAATGATCCTCCTGCCTCAGCCTCCCAAGTGCTGGGATTAAAGGCATGTGCCACCACGCCCGGTATCAATTTATTTTTTAAAAAATTGGATGTGATTACATATCTGAAGCATTTAACACTTTGGGACATAGTACTCAAGAGATCTTACTTATTTTATTATTGTAATGAAGTTAAAGGTGGAAAGAGGGACATCTGGAACCCCTGCTGAAGCTGCCACATTTGCCAATGCCACCTCCTGACCACCTTGCTACTGCCCCAGTTCAAGGTCAACTCTTGTCTTGTTTTGAGCACATGCATATGCCCATGAGCCAGAACTCTTCAGCAGCCTGTGAAAATTCAACCCAAATGGAGACAGGCAAAGTTAGCCAAAGCCTGACTCCCCTCGGTCCCTTGCTTTGCTCCACGAGGTGCACCACCTGCTTCTGCACTCACCAGGAACCACGAGCTCTACCCGCCACGCTGTGCTCCTGCATCTCTTGTCCTTACGGGCCAACATCTTGAACCTAAAAGCACAGCTGGCTCCTTGAGGCAGCCTGAGGCCTAACACCACCTGCAAAGAAAACTTTGCTCTCTGTTGAAAATGCACAGGTCCCCTCTGCCCTGTCCCTACCACTCCCCCTACATTGTCCTACTACTGTTTCCGTGTAGCGCATCTGGCCAAAGCAAACAGCGCTCCAGAGCCAGCTCTCCAGCAAGCAGCTGCAATAGAAAGTTGGCAGGCTCTTGCAGGAAGCCTCGGCCTCCCCCTGCCTGCTCACCCTTGAGCTCCTCTGGAAGACACACAAATGAAGCCTGACCTCCTCATTAGCCCTTGCACAGGGCCTGACCTTATTTTCGGGAAGAACCGGACCTCCCGCCTCCAGGGCCCTTTATCATCTCCCACGTGTTGGGTGCCTGGGTCTGGGGATTCACATCTCTTTGAGGAAAGGCAGAGCATATTGTGAACCTAGGTTGTTAAGAGCTCAAAGGGTAGTTACAGAACTTTAATATTATTCTTTATTGACATTTCTGAGTTTGAGGTTTGGTAGTAGAAGACGATCTCAGTTCTAAGATGGGTAAAAGAGAAACAGAAGAGTAAAAAGAGAAAGAGAGAGCAAAGGAAGGAGGAAGGGACAAAAAGAAGGATTTCTGAGTGTCTTTTGTCAGTTGGGTAATATAAGTGTCTTCTATACATTTTCTGCTTAAAACTCTGTAAGGTCTTAGGTTTTTAGTTTTCTTGTTTTACATATAAAACTTTGAGGCCCCAAAGAGAAGGGGCTCAATGCCACTTACATGGTAAAGGAAACAGACCCAAGCCCAGAACTTCCAACTTTCCATAAAGCTGCTGCTGGTGCCCAGCAACTGTCATATTACCTCTAGAACTCACTTTTTAACCTGGAATAAACCATCTATACACTAAGTATCCTCCATCTGGTTCAATAATCTGGCTTGTATGGTTTGGCTAACATTGGCCACTCCTGACTTTGGTGTTCCTAAGGGCCCCTTGGTAGTGGTAATGGTGATGGCATTGGTGGTGGTGGTGGTGGCATTGGAAGTGGCAGCTGTGGCTGCAGCAGGGGTGGTATGGATGGTAGCGACGGTGGTGGTGGTGGAGGTGATGGTGGTTGTAGTGATGGATGGGAGGTGGTGGTGGTAGTGGTAGAGGTAGTTGCGGTAGTGCCAGTGGCTTGCTTTTATCACTGGCAGCCATAACACAAGACAGGGATGAACCAGCTAGCCGGCTATCAGCATCTCAGAAATACTCCTTCGCATTCCATTCTCCGCCTTCTGAGCTGATTTTGAGAAAGAAAAAAAAAAAACAAAAAAAAAACTGGGGGGGGGGACTAAACCGTTGTTTGTTGGTAACAACATCTGTAAGATGATACGACAGCCTTTTATTTATTTATTTTTAAAAGGATGTAAGGGAAACAGCTTCCCTTATTCAAACAAAACCCAGAGTCCCCAAGGCTTTCAAACTGGAAGCTGACTCTCCAGGTGGGGAGATGGCAGCTGACCAGGCCACACTGATGTCTCTCCTGAGTGTCCTGTTTCTCCTCACTCTCCTCTCCCTCTGACTCTAGTATCCACAGTCGTGTCAGCCTGAGACTCATGGGTTGTCCTTCAAAGCTCTGGCTCGAATGTAGCCAACTCTCTCTCCCTCAGGTCCCCTTGGCCCACCAGAGCCTGGAGTTAGAGAGAAAGGGGGTGTGGGGAATGGGATAAGAAAACCAAAAGAAAAGAAAACACAGGAAGTTTAGACAGCACCCACATGACAAAGCTCCCTTTCTGAACTTTCACAGCTAACTCATTCCCAGGATTGGCCACCCATGTCACTTCTCTGATTGGCTTGCAGTGCTGGGACAATTTAAGTGACACTTTCCAGGAGCCATGACCCCTGGAGTGCCTGACTTGAATCCATGCGGAAGGGGTCACAGCACTTCTACTGCATTTTCCTTTTTGTGTTCTCGGGGTTCGAGCACAGTTCACCCCTCTCAGCAGCCCACTCAGGGCAGCAAGACTAGAGCAACCAGTGAAGCAAATGAACGCACCCTTTTATGAATGGCATGGCTCTTCTCATCACCATCATAAACATGCAAGACTTCCTGATGAAATTATTGACACCCCCTAAAACAACCAAGTAGCCACCAGCATGGACCCACAGCTCCTAGCAGTAGAATTGAAAAGCTCGGTGTAAGGGACCATCTCCAATCTTTTCCCTTACTCCTTGGTGAAGTTGACATTGGAAAAATTTCAAAGGACAGCAAACTTCAGGCTCAAAAGAATAACCTGAACTTCCCTAGGATGGCAAATTCAGTTGTTTTCATGATAACTGAGTTTCCTTTTGAAGGTGCTACGCACTTTTCTGTTGGCAAAGGGTTCTGGGGTAGCCTTGGGAAATATTGAAACTGAATGCAAACAACCAGAATCCTCTGTAGTTGTCAGCCAACAAGGGGTCTCATGGAACGGGAATATTGACCTGAGGGCATAGAAGACTCCCGACCTCCTCCGTTCCAGTCTGCTCAGCGCCACACGTGATCTCCCATGACTCTAACTCCTCTTGTGGCCCTCATGCAGTTGGTCTCTTTGAAATAGTTTAATAAGGGACATGAGATGGAGGAGCTGAAAAACAAGCCCAGAAACATTATCTAGCACATTTTTTTTCCTTTGCCATTCAAGTAACAATTTATGCCTGATCAGTACAGACAGCAGATTTTATTTATTTTATTAGCCTCCTACCGTATTCCCATCCCAGGGGTGGAGTGGGTTGATATTTTCTTTCAAGGCTGTACTAAAAATTCCTGCCTCCTTCATGATTCCAACCCCATTTCAGGCTGCCAGCACCTTAGTGTCATTCGCAAGCTGGAGTGGAGGCTAGCCTCTCCCCCATGCAATTTGGGGTGACCTTGAAGCCTTTGAACACACAGGAGGTGCAAGATATTCTCTTCTCTCCTATCACTCCCCTGTGCCCCTGAGGACCGCAACTGTTTCTTTTTAGCAGAACATCTCTGACAAAGTTCTTGATGCTCCCAAAGGGTTATCACTTCCCTTCCCATAATGAGCTCTAATCTTTCTGCAAAAGTTAAACTATGTTCATGCCCCATCCCTTAGCAGTTGTTTCTCTGTGTCCCTCTGAAAAAGAGAAATTGTAGATTTCAAGGGAAGAAAGTTGAAGACTGAAAAATCCACAGCCTGGTACTTGGAGGGTTAAGCCAGTCTAGCTTTGCGAGAAGAACCTCAACATCCCCCCACCCCAGATGGAGAACACTACATAACTCCCTTAGTGAGGCAACTTGTTTGGTTATCTTGGAGTGTGGATCAGGGAAAACTCATCCTGGCCGTTCTTCCGGATGTGGCCTTATTCAAAATGAGGTCTTACACGGGAGTTTTTTTCCTTGCGGCTGCCTCCTCCCAGGCTGATAAAGGGTTTCATCATGGATGACTCAAGAGGTTGAGATGCAGGCTCTAGTGATAGCTAATGAGGCCTCGAGCCCCATCTGACCTCACATTCGAGCTGTTGACAGGTTCTGTTGGGCGGGCCAAATGGCCTCCCAACCAGGCCAAGACAAATGGTCTCACGCTATCACAGCCCTTTGCCTTCAAATCCCTCTTCTGGATTATAGTCCACCTCCTCTGCCTTCCCATGGCTCATCTTGAGGCTGCTCCTGCTCCCACAGGGAAATGAGCAGATGGGATGCATGAGACCTTTTCTGCTCTTCATGCCCACGTCACAACCATCTTGGAAACTGGCACAGATCTCTGGTGCCTTGTTAGGCCTTCTCAGACTCTCTCCTTCCCACTCCCAATTCTTCAGGGCCTGAGTAGGTGGATTGGAGTCTTGACTCAGTTTAAAAGGCATGAGGTTGGCCCCATTCACATATGCAGAGGAGATTTGAACCAGGCAAGGAACACACACACACACACACACACACCATGGTCAGAATGTTCCTCAGCCAGGGTCCAGGTCATCATCACAGCCAGTAGTATTAAGGACACCAGCTCCTGGTGACCAACCCACCTACTAGGCCTCGAGAACATGATCAGAAGCAATTAGAAAGATAGCCAGACAGAGCTAAAGACTCCATGTGGCTACCAAACAGGCCAGCTCAAGACACAGTGTATGAGCCTCAAGCCTCACTTTGGAAGCGCTGGAGGGGACAGGAAGTGGTGGATGTATGTAGAGAGGAATCCTACCCGCTCCACCCACACAGCAACCTAGGCGCCAGGACTCCAATCCATGTTGAAGTGGTTGCTGGGTCCACTCTAGGGTCAGGGCTGAGGCTGAAAAGCCACCATGGCAATAGTCCACCAAGTGACACTCAAGGGCTTCAGTAATAATTCATCACACTCCCTGATGCTGCACAATATTTTGCGATTTTCAAAATGCTCCCTGCACACACATCATCTGGTCCCCACCCCAGCCCTCTGCATATCCAGCATCTTACCCTCCCTCCTTCACAGAGAAGAAAACGACTTCCTAAGAAGCAGGAGGACAGAAACCTTGGGCTTTTGACAACAGATCCTCTGCACTTTCTTTGCAGAAGGTATGTGAGAGTGCTTGGGAAGAGAGAACCCTTTCCCACAGTGTAGGGATGTGAGTCCTTATGGAGCCTCAATGATGAATTTAGCAAAGGCAAAGTGACCCAAGAAGGCAGAGCGATTTTTACTGTGCTTTGAATTGCTTTGCCTCTGCACACTGTAAATTATTATTGTATGTAGCTAGTCCACAGTTATGGTAGAAAAATTTCAATACTGATATCAAAAAGGAAAAAAAAAACAAACCACTAACTATAATTCCAGGGGATTGGGGATTTAATTCAGTGGTATAAGCACCTGCCTGGCAAGCACAAGGTTGTAAGTTCGATTCCTGGTACAAAAACAAACAAAGAAACAACCAAAAATACAGTAATTCCAGTCACTAATATCTACACATATATACATATATGGATATGCACATATAAACTTCTATTCCTTTGTATTTATAAGCATTTTGAGTCTCATATATTAATGTATCACTGATATATTAATGTATAACACTGTAATTTTTTACTTAGAATATAGAAAAATGTTGAGAATGTCTTTCCATGTCAGTAAATAGGGATATATTTTTTAAATAGTTGCCTAGTGTTCCATTGTATTGATATTGTTAAACACTGCTGTTTTGTCTTCATTTTTTATCATTGTGAATAATGCTGTAATGACACTGCTTCTGCACGTATCTTTGCCCAGCTATCTGATTGTCTCCTTGAGATAAATTCCTGGGATGTATTTTGCCAAAGGGCAAGCCTTCCTACAGGCTCAGCAGCTGTCTCCAGGAGTCAGGAGGCTTAGCCAATAGTCATGAAAGCAGAAGGGTACAACCAGAGGGGCAGAGTGCAAGACATATCTGAAGTGTGTATGTGTGTGTGTCGGGGGGTGGCGCTTATCTGGCAGGAAACAAAAATAGGACTTTGATCCCAGGAATTAGAGGTATTAATGCTCTTGAGCAGAGCAGGACTTGGCCAGAGTGGCAGAAGTGGCAGGAAGGACAAAGTAGAAGGGGAAGAAGTGGGGATGGCCTAGAGCCCTGGTCCAGGTGAGTGAAAAAAAGAGCGTGCAAAAAATACGCTCGGCAATGGGGAGGCAACGCGAGAGTAACAAAGAGGAGCAGAAAGAAGACAAGGAAGAGACAGTCAAGTCCTGAGGGGGAGTAATTAAAGATGAGACAAAACTTTGGTGCTGAAACCACTAGAAGATACATGCAGACAATGCCAGGCAAACAGCAGGATAATGTGAAGAGACAGTCCCATTTGTTCTGAATGCTACAGAGCTGTCTTTCTAGTTAAAGCTTGGGAGGGTGAGCTGGGCTCAGAACCCATAGCTCCAGCTGTGAAAGTGGGTGGCATTGACAGCAGAAATGGAAAATAGGAAAAGGAAAGCAAGAAGAGAAACTTGGGCAGTACCAGCTTTTAAAGAGTAGGAGGAGACAAAGAGCAAGATGAATGATGGAGTCAGAGCCAACAGAGAGAAGGAGAGCAAAAAACCAAGGTTCAGTATGATAGAAGTGAAAGAAGAAAAGTTTCTAAAAAGGAGCAATAGCATGTTGAAACCAGTGCACAGACACCAGATCATGAACACATATGGAGAAGGAATTTGATAGGTTCCTCTTGGGAGAAAGAAAGAACATCATGCAACTTGCTGTGATTGTGGGAGGAACTTGGGCCAAGTCTTTGTTAAAGGCAAAAATAGGAGTGGAGCAAAATGAAGAGTTCCTTGGGCCCAGAACAATGGCAAAAAAAGGTATTCCTAAACCAAGCCAGCCAAAAATGTTTCATGCCAGCTTCTGCCTCCAACTCCTGAAGCCCGATGAGACGGACGGTCTTCTTTTGAGTGATGGAATTGGAAGTGCGATTCACAAGGTGGAGACAAGTTCCAACGGTAACCCATGCACTTTTTGTTTCTAAATAAAATTCCAAACCAGAATAACGAAAATAATGTCTGAGTCTATATTATGGAGAAGGTGAATTTGAATTTCCTGCCTCTTAATTCAACAAAATAGGGAAGGTCTTTGTGCTAACTCAAAGGTCTTCAGGCCCTCCCCCTAAACATAACATCTGAGTTACAAAAGCAGTGCTCTCTGGGGAAAGCGGGCTTTCTGATAAAGTCTCCTTGCCTGACTGTCTCTGAAGAGAGTTGCCCGGGGGTTATACATCCCACCCCTAAAATCACAGAGTGGGAACAGCCCCCTCCTGAATCTCTCCAGTCTGTTCTGCCTCCTCCAGGACACAATCGAGAGCACACACCAGGCGGAACAAAACAGTGGCAATTGATGACAAATGGACTGAGCTGCCCCCACATCCCCCTCCCCACTCTCTGTTACCATGGAAACACCAGCCAGCCAAAGCCAGGAGAGATCAGGAAATATCCATAAAGGATGGCCTGGTGGATACAGGTGCATGGGGAATGAAATGCCAACCAGATCCTCCAATCTGCTGAGAGTGAGATGGGGAATCTGAGACCAAGGAGCTCTGGAAGCCTCATTTCTCTGCTCTAGGAGTTACATCACTCAGTTGCCTGGTGGCATCACCCACCAAAGAGCTTTTCTTTTCAATTTCTCTTCCTAACTTTCTCACCTAACTACAAACCCAGATAGTCTCTAAGATGGGCAACGGGATAATCTGCTCAAGAAGCCATGAAACAAGCAGAAGTTTCCTAAGACTTAAGTCACTACTGTTTCTTCTTTAGTAGACAATGTGACCAAGTCATCAATAGATGTCTTCTTCCCTTGTCTTCCTTTCCATTCCCTTCCCTTCCCTTCCCTTCCCTTCCCTTCCCTTTCTTTTCATTTCTCTTCCTTTGAGAGAAACAGTGAACACACACTCCAAAGAAAGGTACACCCTTTCTCTTTAAAAAGGCAGAAATACAAAAGTTAGAGAAAGAAAAGGCCATGGGAGACAACTTATAATGTGGAATATTCTTCACTGTTAGTTTTCTCAGCAACAGGAAGTCAATAGTCAAATATTAACTGGAGTTGTACCACAGCCCAATAGGTCCAGTGATCATAATGTCTCCCAAACAACTGTCATCAAACATACACAGGGAAGAAGGGAATAAATAAACTTTCCAGCAACACCTACTTCTTTTTCTTGCAAATATGTTCCTATTTAGGTGCTTTGAACCTCAGTCATTTGAATTGTTCAAAGTCTAGTCTTTATCTCCACAATAAATGCATGAAAGCTTGGGGAGGGATTCAGCCTGATGTGCTAAAATTCTGGGTCAATAATCATCTAGGCCAAGGTGAGATATTTGCAGTTGTTAGTCCAAAACTACCAAATCTCACTGCTTATAAAAAGCACTCAAAATATACTGGTTTACTAAACACTGAAACTTTTAAAGACTTATTTTAGCTGAAGTTATAGTTGCATTTCCACCAATGCTTTGGTTTTTCTTCCATTGTGTAGTAGTTAAAGGGTTAAAGGGAGACTGACCCCACACAGTTGCAAGGTTGGGCCAATCAGAGATTGGATGTGTATTCTCATGTCTCATTGATTGGTTAGGGCAAATGAAGTCTGTGGCAATCAACGCATGGCATTCCCTCATCTGACTCTTGAAGGAAACTTTACCACAGCTTCTGAGAAAGTAAGTTTCTGACTTTGTTAGAGAGCTATCAAAACCACCTCGTCATTCAAGGACAGAATAGATGAAAGATAATATGTCTGGTGCTTAGGCAAAAACAGAAGGAAATTGGCCTAAAAGAAAAAAATGGCACCAGTAAATACAGAGCAAAGACACAAAATAAAATCAGATCTCTGATAATTTAATTCTCTGTTGTTTCAAACAGATATATCCTAATCCTGAATTTCACTTAGTTATTCTTCTTTAGGGTAAGCCAATAAATCTCTTCTGTTGAGAAAGAAACAGAGAGAAACAGAGAGAGATAGAGACAGAGACAGAGAGAGACAAAAGCAGAGACTGAAAGACAGAGAGACAGAGACACAGAGACAGAAGAAAGAGGAGGAAGAAGACAAGCAGGAAGTACGGAGGAGGGGGAGGACAAGGAGGAAAAGAAGAAAAAAAAGAAGGCAGAAGAAAAAAAAAAGGGCAAGAAAAAGAGCAGAAATGAGTTGTCTTTTCCTGAGGTCTAATCAATCTCTTTTAATTAAATGTAAAAAGATTCTAACCAAATATATATGCCAAAACTGCCAACAATTTAACACTTTTGCTCTTAAAGTTAATCTGAAGCCCTAGAAATTTAAATGACAAATGAAATCTCCTCTTTGGAGACTAGATGGCTAGATAGTCCACTAAGCCACCTAACTTTCTTGTCCAAGGTCTCCTTCATAAACTCCCAATGGTCCTTATTGAAGAGGTGGGTCATCAGAGAGGACAGCAGTACACATATGCACTCCAGAAAACAGATTCTTCTAATATGTAGCTGAAGATAAAATTTCAATGAATTCACATTCTCTGAACATAAACTGTGGAACATTATGAAGGACAAATGTCAGAGTCCCTCAATCAATCCAGAAAATGAAAAATTTAAACTAGAAATTGATAAAATAAGATTGGATAATCCCAACACCAATTGCAAAAAAAGAACTTTAGGCATTATACTGAAAGTAAATGGTTTGCTTTTAGCTAAAAATGAAGCATTAACTATACCATTAACCTGCAAGAAGACCCTCTAGTTTCACTATTTTTTTTTTGATATTTTATGATTTACTGGCTACATTCTACTAATGTAGTGATGAAGTCAACTCTTGCATTTTGACTCTCCAAAAGTGCAAAGTCAAGATAATAGGTGACCTTTGAGAAATAATGGTTACTTGGATGAATGGATGGATTGATGGATCGATGGATCGATGGATCAATGGACAGATGACAGATGGAGACTTTAGTTGAAAGAATACCAATCAATATCATATCATCTAGTCCTAAACATCCTCCCCTCAAAACAGGAAGACTTTATTTCTAGTCCCAAACATATTCTCCAGTAACATTTATCACTCTTCCTGGTCTCATGGTCTTTATTGTCACAGATATCTCAATAGATATGATAGAAGACTATCTCTAGTAGCTTGGTGTTACGTGTCTTAGATCTAACACATACACCTTTTCTTTTTTCTTTTTCCTTTCTTTTCTTCCTCAGATAAGAATTTGTATGTGCCTTAATTCATTTAATTCCAAACCAAACCATGTCTGCTTGCCGACTCATCTAATTCTGTTATTAGATCCACTAGTTTCCTTGGTCAAAGTTCCATATTAGGAATTCATTCTTGGTCCTTGCTTCTCATTTGGTCCTCATGTGCAACTTGCAAATTTTTAAAAGCTTGCCTCCTTATTGTCCTTCACATTAGTCCTACCTTTCCGTTTCTACTGCAGTTATCTATTTCAGGTCCCCATTAACTTCTCATTTAACCTCGATCAATCACTTCTAAGTCAGACTCCTTAATTCTCACTCTGTCCCATCATAAGCAAGTGGGGTAGTATTTCAACAAAACCATTCTTTTCAAATTAAAAGTTTACAAAAGATGGAAAAAGTCAGGTTCACTTGGATATGGCTGAAATGGAGCGGGGTGGGTAGGCAATGCATCGCTCCCATAAAGACCTCTTGCATCTGTTACATTCTGGCATTCTCCGCCATTCATCACCATGCTTTACTGCTCTACTCATTGTCTAATACTCTGACTGTTGCAATAGCCTATTGATAGGACTCTGCTTCCACAGCTATTCTCCTCCTATTCATTCACCTATAACGGTATTGTTGAAAAATATAAATATGACCATGTAATTCTTTAGTTGACATTTTTTAATGGTTCCCTCTCTTTTGGCCTAGAGATAAAACCAGAATGCCTTTGTATCTGGGCCTTGTTCTTTGCACTATTTTCCTATTCAATTATCTCCCTAGTAACTCTTTTGAAAATTGGCCCAATCTCCCATCTCCCCTTCACAGGGATTCAGAGCTGACCAGGACAGAATATGAACCTGCATGTGGCCAAGCTCAGCTGTGAGTGGGCATTTGACCGCAGCCAGGTCAGCAAGCTTCCCCACCTGGAATGCTGTGCATTTTCAACTCCAGAGTGGCTCCTGCCTGTACTGTCCACCATTCTCCACAGGAACCTGCAGAGACAGAGCAATGGCATCTGCAAACACAGCGAAGTAGGAAGTAGAACCAGAAAGAGGGGCCTGTTCCCACTGAGTTTGTGGTCCTAGCTGTTTCTGAAACAAAGCTACATTCTTCCCCTCCCAGGTACATCATTGATCAATGCTTCGTTAGACCCCATGAGCTACCCCACTATTCTTTCTTTCAAGTTCTCCTTTTCTGCATGCTAATTAGAGCTGTGCATCTGTATCTGTCACCAAGGATCCTAACTATGCACCCACGTTTACCAATCTTAGCTCCCTCAGGCCACGTCTATGTCTTAGTTATCCTTGTCATCCTGAGTGTCCAGCTCAAGGCTGGCACACAAAGTCTGCTGGACGAAAAATGGATTCGGTACCAGATATAACTTTCTAACAATCTCTTTTGGCTTTCTTCCTAACCAGAACCAAAGAATCTGCATGGCAGTTTGATGACAGAGATGTTCACAGCTTTGCTTCTTCTCTGCATCCTGAAGCAGCAGCGGCTTCCCTTTGGAGAAAGTTAACAGTATCACAGCAACAGCGCTGGCCGTTTAGTAATGCTTACGACAGACCGTCACTTGCACTGTCTCATGTGATCCTCCCAGTCACTTGATGGGGTCATACCACTTTTTTCAATCTATCTCCCCTTTTGCAGATTAGTATACTGAGGCTTGGAGAGACAGACAATGTGTCCGAAGTTGGTCATGTGGTGATTCTACAAGAGCACCCAGCTCCAAATCCAGTACTCTTTTTGTTCTGTGGTCTTCTAATCAGGCTTTCTGAGCTCCCCGGTTTTGTTTTTAGGTAAGTCCCGGAATGTGAGCATGTATGTAAATCCTCCATCCCTTAGCCTCTAGTTACTTCTACCAGTCAGGCCAGAAACAAAATCATCCAGGCACCCACGGAGCTGGCGACTGCTCCTGGTTGGTGCTGGTCTCAAGCTGGACAGCCTTTCCTGCCAGCAGAGCAGACCTGCGAGGAGTGGGAGGGAGAATGGAGTGGAAAATCGAACTTGAAAAATCAAGAGAATCGCCAGTGGGGAGCACAAGGCGCTCCTCCCCCATTCAACACGAACCCCTGCCCCGCATCCACGGAAAGGTGACTGAAGAGCTGTCATCAGGAGGCAGGAGCAGGCAGGCGAAGGGACTCCTCAGGAATGGGTAACAAAGAGTTAAGGCCGCAGCTGCCAGCACATGCAGTGTGGAGTTATGCTCGGGACTGTTCCCACTGGCGACCAAGTCAGCTGTCATCGGAGAACAAAGAATCCCCCAGAGCCGCTCAAGTTGTGTCACACCCGGGAAGCCCTGGGAGCGCCCTGATTAGGATTTCTAAATCAGCCCCATCGAGGTCTGAAGAATAAAGCGGACGAACAATGAGCCCGCCACATTCACACAGTCAGCAGTCCGGCCGGCTGCCGCCTCCCCACCACCGCCCCCTCCCGCGGGGCCTCAGAGGCCACTTCACCTCCATCGGGGACAATCAAATCTCACGAAAGCCCCCAGCCCGCTGGGGCAGTGTCCAGAGAGCCTCCAAATGCTATGGACAGATCTGCTGCATGGGGCTCCGTTAGTTGGGGTGATGGGGAGGGGGTTGTCGGAAATAAAAAGGGATCCAATAGGAAGACGGGAAGAATGGGCCCAAGGCACAAATGAGGCCACCTTTAGTATTTGACAGGTCAGATTGCTCTGCTCTTGTTTCATTCCAGTCAAGTCCATGCTGAGTTTTGCACCGGTCTCCCTGGAAAACCCACTCTGTCCCCCAGCCTCAAACCTGAGGATGCCTCTCAAATAGTAGCCGAAGCTACAAAATGGCCAGGAATCTTGCAGTACTAGCAAGGACGTGGGCTCAGATAGGCTCTTTATTCCCAGTCGGGCGTACTGCAAGATGGAGCGCGCTGCAAGGGGATGTTCTGAAAACACCTCAAATGCAGAGTTCTACTTCACGCCCACTCGAGAATATACTCAGGATCACTGCAAAGCTGACTGTTCGTTTGTTCCAAGCAGATACTTACACAGTACCAGAGTGTTGCAACCTTGAGCTTGCCAGTGCTTTCACTCTACTAGGATCCCCCAGGAAAGTTCAGGTAGAACCCCTCAAATGTGGAGGGCTTCTGGTTTTCATTTTCATTCAAATTTAAATATTTTGCCTTACTTTCTATCAATGGCTAAGGTCATAGCCTAAGACAGTGTTCCAGCTCTGGGTGACGGGATCGATCCTAGAAGGGAAGCTTCAGAAAATGTGAGGTCGGGGTGATCCTCTAACCACAGGCAAGAGAGGCTGGTTGTTCCCTTCTCCGTGAGGCTGGGTCAGCCTTGTCGTCTGTGGGTTTGTTAGTTCACTGCGAAGTGATGGCATTCATGGTCTCTACCTGCAGCCAAGTCTCCATGTGGTGATGTGGGGAAGCATCTTCCGCACTGTGCTTCCCATCTGGCCTTTCACCAACTGGCATCCTGTGGAAATAGATGTGCAGTGCACCCCGTGACTGCAAGTCCCTGCTGAACTCTGAAGGGTAAACTCAGGGAAAATATGGCCTGAACTCCTAGACCATCTCACCCGGTCCCTGCTCTAAAACCTAAAAGCCATAGTCCTTTGAAACAGAATACAAACCATTTCTAGGTTTCTGCCATCCCAGGGCTTGAGTTACAATTTTTTAAGTTTATGATACTGGAAAAGTATATCCATATGACCATTTAGCTTCTTACTTCAATATAGTTTTCAATAAATTGCATAAGCTAATCAACACTTTCTGAGTTTGTTTAGGCGATTTTGGCCAGCCATAGTTTAATAATATAGGTGTTCTGACCACATTTAAGGTAGACTGGGCTAACCCAGGACATTTGGTAGATTAAGGGTATTAAATGTATTTTTAACTTGTGATATTTTCAGCTTACAGTGGGTTTATCAGACATAACTCCATTGTAAGTTGAGGAGCACCTGTAATTCAAATGGCTAGTTTTGAGCAACAGAGACACTTTAAGGGAGCTGAGAGGGTACTCAGCAAGTAAGTAGCCCCAATGCACCATCAGTGCAATCTTTCCCCAGATGTATACTCCTGAGACACAGGAGATACAGATACCCAGCACAGAGTCCAAATTCAGCCTGTAGGATAACCAGCACCTGCCAATTATGAGACCCATCTTATGGATTAAGCACCGCTTACAATTTATATTCATGACATTGAATTCTCCTGGCCCGGTTTCATAGTTGACAAAAATAAGGCTCCTATCTCACCTAAGACCACATAAGTAGTAAACAGAAAAGTATTAGCAGAATCAAAATCTAAACCCCAGCTTGTGTGCCCCCAAAAGCCTTGAGGACCAAGTTGTCTGGACCCCTTCTCCTTGATTTAATTTTCAATCTAAATTAAAATGTCTTTGGATTGCAAAGGATGGAACAAGGTCAACTAGCAAGAGCAGAGGACAATCTGACAGTGGCGGAGGGAAGGGTGTGGTCTCAGGAGCTAACCCAGTCAGACACAGGGCTACTTCATTGCTGTCAACATGCTGAAAGCCTCTGATTCTTCACTTACCCTCCCGGAGTCTCAGTTTCCCCACGTGTGAAAGTCAGGTAATACCACCCATTTTGCTGGGACATTGTGGGGATTAGGGATAGATGCCTTTGTAGAAAAGTGTGGCTCCTGAAACATACTCTAGAGAGCTTGTTTCTTTCCTCTTCTTCCATAGACATCAAGGCAGCTATTAACACGCCTCAAATCACCTGCTCTAGTGAGAAACAGAAACAGTTTCATTTTTTGACTTTCCAATTTTCTGGCTTTTTGGTGGACCATCTCTTATTCCTTTTAAATCTTGAGTCTTAACCTTCTTGAATCTTGGCAGGATGGAGGAACACGGAATGCTATCTAAAGGTGACCCTGAAGGTATGCTCTGAACACGAGTCAAATTAGTGTGGCGCTGCCAGAATCTGGCGTGTACTGTCTGCCTTCGATGGGTACAGAACTGTCCCCAAGTTTGTCACCCACTGTTTATGGATTCAGGAAAAGGCAGGGAGCATTTAGTTAAATGAGATAAGGACTTGTTAAGTGCAGGAACATGAATATGACAATATGATTGCAAGACACAGTTAGTGATAAGGACCCTCTCACCTTTTTTCAGAGTTTCTTCAGGTAATTAAGGCTTTTAAGTCAGTCTCAGAACTGTGGGTCTCCGACCCTGGAAAGAAGCTGCTGTATTCTGCTGAGAGTGGTTTCCTTCTATTTCAGAATTTAGGCTTATAGGGTGTTTAAAATGTTTGGCAGTTTGGATTAATGGATGACATAGACACCCCACACCAAGCTTTTGTCTACTTCAAACTAATTCTTGCTCCACATCAGAGTATCATCAAATCCCTTGTTCCACATCTCATTTTAAAATGCCAGCTCATCTTTGGAAATGAATGAAGCATTTAAACTGAAAGGCAACAAGAATTGTTGAAGTTGCTGGGCATGGTGGCGCATGCTTTTAATCCCAGCACTCGGGAAGCTGAGGTAGGAGAAGCGTTGTGAGTTCGAGGCCGGCTTGGGCTACAACACGAGTGCAAGACCAGCTTGAGCTACATAGTGCGACCCTGCCTCAAAAAACTAGGGCTGGGAGTTTGGCTCAGTGACTTAAGTGACTGCCCTGGCAGGTGCAAGGTTGTGAGTTCGATCCCTGGTGCCGCAAAAAAAAAAAAAAAAAAAAAAAAAAGAATTGTTGAAGTCTCTCAGTGACTGGCAGGAAGGCAGAGGTTTGATGGGATTGGCCAGATGCTGAGGATGGGGTAAAGCTAGGGCAGTGAAGATGCACCTAGACTGAGAAGAGAAGAGAGTAAGAAGCCTGAGTAAGACAGGATTGCTGAAAACCCACTGGTGACCACGGAATGGCTTTAGTGGAGAACACACAGTTTAAAAACTTGTGGACAAGACAATGGATGGTATAGTTGAAAAAAACAGGGATGTTATAAAGTCAGACAACAAGAAGTTTGAATTCCAGCTCAGTCGCTTACTAGGAAATCTCAGTTTCCTTGCCTGCAAAAAATAAGCGCATGGCTTATTATGACATGGCTATGTTGACAATTCGTTTTTCCCATGGCTAGTATGACAATTAAATTAAATGAACAGATACAGGTGGCGCTTGGTGCGAGGAAACGCTCAAGACCTGGAAATACTATGGCGTGGACTTTGGTCAGGAGTAAAGTAGGGGCTGAAGGACACAGCGGGTCAGTAGGTGGGTGCCACTGTTGCAGCAGTAACCACAGCAGTGACTGGTCAAGAGGTAAGAATGCTAGACGGAAAAATTGGTCTCAAGTGACTAATGGTGACATAAAGTCATTTCAGGAAAGAAGGGAAACACCTATTAACACAGGGGAAATAGGAAATGGGGAAATCCCTGGAAGGGAAGAGTAGCCTAGATTGCCTCCCAGATGCCCGTTCAGCTACAGGGTAGGGCGGGGTCTCCCCTGATGGCCACCGCAGCCTGGGAGGCAGGACAGTCCCAGTGCCTATTTTACAATATTTGACATCAGTCTTTGGTATTCTTTACTTCCTGGTCCATATTTGTCCTGACTCTATTTTGCCTGTACTCCCAGAACCCAGTGATTTCACACCAATCACACTTTCCCTGCCATAAAACTCGTTCTCCAAATATTCATTTGTGTATCAACACCATGCAGTAGGAGACAAGTGACAATTTAAAATGTATCCTGATTGGGGCTGGAGGTATATCTCAGTGCTAGAGTCTTTGCCTAACATGCATGAGGCCCTGGGCTCCATTCCAGCAAAGAAGGGAAGAAAGCAAGGAAGGAAGGGAGGAAGGGAGGGAAGGAGGGAGGGAGGCAAAGAGAAGGGAAGGGAAGGGAAAGAGGAAGGGAGGGAAGGAGAGAGAAAGAAAGGAAGGAAGGGAGGAAGGAGGAAAGAAAAAAGGCCTATCCACAGTTATTTACATTTGAAAGTCTACCAAACAAGAAAATTGGTTCAGCAAACATTTTTGGAGCTGTTTTGTCCTGGCCACTGAGACGGTCACTAAGAACACAGAGTGGACAGTGAAGCCCTGTCTCTGCCTTAAGGCACAGCATGCTGACCCCAGGTACTGGGGTGTGTTAATAGGTCAGCCTCCAACACCGGTCACCCCGGAAGAGGAGTCATCTGCTTCCTTCATGGGCGAGACCAGCTCTGAACACACCTCCCCACATGCCCCTGCTGTGTCCACACTCCCCATCCCCGGAGAGCAGAGCACACATTCCTGCCTCAGCCTTAGCCCCAGCCTCCTCCTCTCACTGCAGGAGGCAGACAATGCAGGGGGATGTGGGGTGAGCACAGTTCGGAAAGGGGAGACAGTAGTCTCAGTTCCCGTTTCTTCGTGCTGTTACAAAATTATGTGTATGTGTGTGTGCATGGGTGTATATGTGTGTGTGCAAGCAGGAGGTGTGATTGAAATACAGTGAACGTCTAAATTAAAAGTATTTAGTACAGCAGAAGACAGATTGTCACTAATCCCCCTCACTTTGAACACACTTATCCCATCATTGTTGGCACTTTTTGAGCGCGGTTAGAAGTCTTTTTGTGTCTTTATTTCCACTGTCCTGGCTGCCTTGATATCCTGAGTGAATTCAAAACATTTACTTTTCCTGGTCATTTTGACTTTGGGGAAAAGCCAGAGTCACTTGGTGTCAGAGCTGGTGAACAAGCTGGATGAGGACACCCATAAGGTTTTTGCAAGTCTGCCTTTCTATTGAAAGGCACTCAGCAACAACATTCACCATATTTTTGATCACACCTCATAGAGACACTCATAAAACAGGACTGCATCAGGAAGTACCAACAATGATGGGATGGGCTAGGTGTGTGCGAAGCAAGGGGGATTAATTACAGTGCGCTTTTACGGTCATAATTTTCCTTTATAGTTTCGGCATTCACTGTATTTTTCGATCACCCCTGGTGCGTGCATATTAGTTATAACTGTATGTCCGTTTAACTAAACATATACGTGAACATACACACATATGCATATGCACATGTCTGTAACACTTTTTCAAAGAGCGAAGTGGTCTTTAGAACCTATATGAACCGAAGGGGGCACAGATTTGGGGAAAAGATGTTTTAAAAGGCCCATGCCCTCTTACATTAAGATGCAGTCAGCACTCTCCATCCTGGAACAGCAACCCCAGGGAATGCTGAAGAGTCACCAGTTTCCTCTTGGGCTCAGGAAGGGCTCCCTTCTCTTTAGCATGATGTTTGTCTTAGAGCCAGGATTCTGTCGGGAGGAGGATAGTTCCTGAAATCATGTGCCTCATCTCAGTCTCAGCAGGGCTCAAGGATGACTCATCTGACCTTACTGTCCCCATGTGCAACTGTCCCCTGTGCAGACCTGGACAGCTCTTTTGTTTCTGGGAGACCTGGAGAGAAATGCCACATTAGGTGAAAGTGTAAAATTAGTAAGCAAATTGCTGAATTGAAATCAAAGTTAATGATAACGATGGGTGATGCGAGTCCTTCAAAGAGGACTTTTTTCATTCCCATTTAGACACTGAGCTAGAGGTTCCAGCATCATCCTTGGGCTCACAGGCTGCCCAGGTTGAAAAGGGACCTTAACGATCATCTTCACCCATCCTGAGATAGGTAACTCTTCCAGAAGGTAGGGTGGGGATACAGCTCAGGGGCACAGCACCTGCCTGGCAAGCATAAGGTCCTGAGTTCGATTTCTGGGGCCCACCAAAAAAAAAAAAAAAAAAAAAAAAGGCAGGAAGGCAAACATCAAGCCATTCAACTTTTGCTTTCATCCTGTGTTTATGTAGTCTTGCCAGTTAAGTGTCTAAAACATCTCCTTGACATTCCTCAGTACTCTGTCCAGGAAATCTCTTTAGGGAAAAATCTAATAGAAATATCATACAGCACTAGAAAGCTAATTTCCCAAGCATTTCTGAGAAAGTGCAGTACAGTTAGAACCATAGAGAGTCTCCTGACATACCCAGGGTGCAAGCTGACCTTTTTTTTCCAGCTGGAAGAATCTCCACCCTCTGCCCGGTCCGCCACAGGCAAGTAATCTGAATGCACCACACAATTTGTAGCTGGCTGGACCCCCTGATCCACAGACAAGCAATTCATTTTCCCAAGTAAACCAAGGCTGAGGTAAACGTAGTGATTCCACCTGTGCATATTAGAAAAGGGAGAGAAAAATTTGCTGTCAATCAGTCAGTAAATTTAAGTAAAGAGAAAGCAGTCAGGGCTGGGTCAGCATAAAGTCCCCAAAACCATGTGCCCAGTGTTATGGAACAGCAGAAACTATGAGGAAATATGGCAAAGTAGTTTTGAAAAGAGATTGTGAAACAAATACATCAAGCAAAGAAAAATGAGAGACTGTTTGCTTCCCAGAGATGACAGAGAAGGCGAACTTGGGCCAAAAGACTTTCTAGGGTTTCCCTGTGTAGAGAGGCCAAGAGCACCTGTAACACACTGGAGGCGTGAGTAATACAGGTTCCATTAAGAGTGCTAAATAAAGCTGTGTGCCTTTCAGTATGTGCCGTCACTGTTCCACATTCATTCCGTGCTTTCTCAGTGCACCCGCTCTACGCTGTCACCTGCTGTAGACTATAATGTATGGAGCACAGGCACAGTTTCTGTTTGTCTTCCATCAGGATGATACTGAGCACAATGACATGTTTACACTTTGGCACTTTATAGGGGTTTTCTTTTAACATCGTATTTCAAGAATTCAATAGGATTTTACCGATTAAAACAACACTTATCCCTAAAGCTTTGTTTCCCTGATAGAAAAAGACCTTAAAGTCTATACAGTCTAAGCATACTAGCTCATGCTGGAAATAAGTAGCAACCTTTATGCACAATGGGATCTCTTGCCAAAAGGAGAATAAATAACCACCAGAGACTTTGTACAATAATCAGAATGAATGCCGAGCAGAAGCAGCCTGACTCAAAATTGTACATACTGTGTGGTTTCCCTTATGTTAAGTTTAAAAGTCAGTAAAGGCATAGGTGGTGTTAAAGGTTAGGATGGAGGCTTCCTTTGCTTGGCAGGGAGGGAGGATGAATAGCTGGACAGGCTCATGAAGGATCTCCTCCTAAGGTTCTATTTCTTGGTCCAGGTGCTGGGTTCACAGGTGCATTCTGTTTCTGAAATTCACCAAAATACTCGGGTATGAGTCATACACTTTTCTGCAGGTGTATTAAAATACTTTTTAAAATACAAGGGACTAGAAACATAACTAAAGTAAAAATCAGTCCAAAAGACTACTATGTGGGAACCCATATGGATTTTGCAAAGCAGCTTTGAGGTTTATAACATTCAGTCTCTGTATTGTTTTAAAAATTAGAGGCAAAGAATGCTCTTGGGAACTACCTTGATGAAATGTTGGTTCAAAAAGCTGTTCCTTCACTTCAGGTTGTAAACTCTGCTTGTACAAGGAGTTCATGCTGGAACCATCCGTTTAGTGGGAAAGAATTCATTATAACATCACTAATTTGGATCTGACTCCCTGAAGTTTTATAAAATGTGTGCAAATTTCAGACTACTAGTGGAGCTGCGACTGTTTGTTTTTCATTTCTTTTTTTTAAATATGTTTTTAAGTATAAAAGGGCTTACATTAATTTTAGCAAAATGATATTAATTCCAGTGCTTCCCTTTGATAAACAACAACTTGTTTATGATTTCTTTTTCTTTCTTAATAACTACTGGTCCACTTCTTCCACAGTCGGCCCCTCCACAGCACTAAACCCAACCCAGCCCTCAGCTATGAGTAGAGAAACACACATGCCCAGAGCAAAGCCTAACTTACGACTTCCTCCTGACAGTTTTATCTTACAGTCTGACCTCTTAGATGACTGGGTGTTAATCCATGTGCTATCTATGTATGCTTGCAAATAACAAATGTGTAGAAGCTTGCCTAAGCCTATTTTTAAGAGAAGTGCTCAACTTTTTAGGGTCAACAATGAATTTTCATAGACAATCAATTATCTCTACAAGCATTTTCTCAGAATTTTCATTATATTTCTTCGAAAGTAGGTTTTAAGCCTTAGAAGATGGATTCTTTTTTGATTTTGAAGGTGGATTCTCATACTTGTATATTAATGATTTTTCTCTCTGCTAAAAGCAAATCTCTTGGAAAAAAAGTCAGCTATTGGAATTCATTAAATGAATGGAAAGTGTTTTCCAGGTGTAAGTGTTAATTGCTCCTCCAGTTTCTCAGCTCAGAAATCGCAATCACTCTCCTGACAGGGAGGGCACAGTAAGTACTGCGCCTGCTCTGCAGAAGCCCCAAAGTGGCTGGACATAGCTCTTCTACTCAGGGTCAAAGGAGCTAACCACACCCTACTGCTCTCAGACTCCAGTGGGAAGAGTATCACTGGGGACCACTTGTTAAAATAAAGGGCCCCAGGACCCCAACCCCAAGATACGTGATTGGTGTAGCTGCCATATGGTATATGTATGCATAACATTAGGATACAGAGCCCTTGAGTTTTACACTTATCAAACAAGAAATTTCAGGTGCCCTCAGGGCCCCTCTCTCCAGGATTCCCTTCACTCCCAACTCCTGACCTAAGCCCTCATTCCAAGTTGGGAATGGATTGTGTCCCAAGTAGTACTTTGTGAAGCTTAATTGGAACTCATGTGGTTTTTTTGTTCTTTCTTTTCTGCATGGTGCTTTCGGTTCAGAGGCCTCCTGATTTAGGCTAGAAGGGAGCAGTATCCAGCAATGATGACTGTATGCAGAGTTCAGGGAGCAGAGCAAAAAGAAAAGCCATGGCTACATTTCCCAGACAGGAATGATCTTAGTCAAAATGTTGATAAAAATAATACAGAGAGGTTTGCTTGACAAACACATCCTGCCCCTTTTCCTTTCTGCCTTTTTCTCTCTCCTAAGGTTCTTCCTCTGATGTATTAGAGTTTTCTTGCCCTTCATTTAACTCCTCCTTGCTACTCCTAGAAATGAAGTTTTCATCACCCAGGCCAGCTTACATCAGCTAAGATTTAAGAGAGAGGCAGATTGATAGAATTTGTTTATGCTAAAGTGTAAACAACTGACAGTTGAACAATACAGCATTTGAGAAGCACTTAGAGGTAAAAGTGTCTCTGTGATCACACTCCCTAGTTCGCATCTTAAAGTTGGCCCTATCACTTAGAAGTCATACCCCTCCCTTTGCTCCAATCTTCCTGACTTTCCCCCAACTCAAAACCAGAATCAGCCACAACCCAAGTTGAACTCTTACTAGCAGTAAAATCACACAAGTCCAATGCATCCTTGTCAACTGTTACTTCTAAACACGTGAAGCGTGGCCCATGTTTGTCTATGAAAACACTGGAGTTCCTCCTGTCTTTTTATTTCCTGCCTGGCCTGCATTCCTGGGTACACGGTAGGCTATTTCACTTCCCAAGTCTGCCTCAGTTATATCAGAAAACGGCAACATCTCCAGCTGCCAGCCATTGCCCTGGCTCTGTGCGGCCAGTCCGACAGACAGGTGCACCTAGGAAGGACTCCAGGAAGTGCTCGACGTCAGACACCTGGGCAGAGCTGTCCCCACCCTCTCCGCATCGGGGCCACCTTCGCCTTTAGTCTCTGTCTCTCACAATGTATGGTGCTGCTGAAGCTGCACGGAGAACAAACGCAATGCTCCTGTAGAACAAACGGAGCGGTGGGAGGACACGATGCACCTCCTCGCAGACTAGGTCCTGGCCCCCAGGGTCCAGCTGCAGTTTCTCTCTTCAGTCTCGCTCACTGCATTTGGCCAACAGCTACCGAGCTGTGTCTCTCAAGGACGCCCACACATTGTAATGGGGTGCAGGTGGGGTAGCAGGGTGAACCAGAGATGAATCCCATCATCTGGGACCTTGCAGGTTTAAGAGGGAGGGACAGCATACACTCTGAGCATGCGTACTTTGGATAAGAATTGATGGATAAGATGCAGAAAAAATACAGGATGTCAGAGACAAAGCCTGGGCTGTTTCCTAAAGGCCTGGGCTCACTTTTTGTAGTCAGTTACAGGCACACAAGAGGCAAAGAGCAGAGACAGGGTGTTCTCCTAGACTGGGTGCAACAGAGAAGAAAACCCCGAGTTTCCAGGTGAGAAGGGGGTGCATGCAGGGCTGGAAGCTGGGCGGGGGAGAGGCGGCAATCACAGGTGGGCTTCCAAAGCTAGAGGACTATCTGAGGACGGGGCGAAGGCAGGTCGTGAGGAATGTGCCCCCTCTTCCTGGCTCCTCGGGGACTCGCAGGCATTCTTTCTAACAAGAGACACGCCTGCCAGCCAGCAGATGTGACCCATGAATAAACATCCCTGCGGGCTGGGGCTGGGGGAATAATAAATATGAAGAAAGTGGTGGCCTGCCCCTCGGGTGCCCCTCCTCTGCCCACTGGGCAGCAGACACGCTCCCCCGAAGGGGCGGACTCAGACGTCCCTACACCGTGGCCCTGCCGGTCGCACATTAATCCGGGTGGATTTGGCCATCTTGTGACATAGCCAATCAGTTCGAGGGAGGGGACGGCAGGAACGCCTCTCCTTTCACGCCACAAAAGGATTTTCGTCCCTTGAGAGCACAATGAAAAAAAAAAAAAAAAGCCAATCAAGGCGGGATCAGCTGTGGGCTGGTCGCTGCGGATCTGTCTCTCCCAGAGGGGGGTGGGGGGCACGTATTGGTCCGTGTGGGAAACCCACAACCTCAGCTTCTCACACATTGTTCTCCTCCTCTTCAACGGCCCCCCCTCCCCACAAACCCTGCCCTCCCCTCTCCCCTCCCCAAAGCCGTTAATGCCACAAAAGATACTTTCCCCATTGTGCCCCGGACAGCTGAGAGGTCCGAGTTAGCCATACACAGCTCTGTGTCCTCTCCAGGGAGAAAGGGGACAGACCGTCCAAAAGAGGAGTGGGGTGCTTATCATACAAAGGAATTAAACCCCCTTGGGCATTCTGGCCTATCTAGGATGGTGGGGGTTAAATATGTGACATTTTCATTAGGTGCTAATAGCAGGAGGGCAGCAAGGACCAGACATTGTTATGCAGAGAGATCCCCCCTCCGGAAGGTCAGGGCAGGTGGGGTGAGGGGTGGGGGGGCAGGCCTGCATGAAAACCTGGTCCAGAAAGTGGGGGGGGGGTCGCATGCAACTAGCCGGGCAGCATTGTTGGTCTGCAAGACCCTCAATGGGAAAAGTCATGTTCGCTTGGAAGAAAACAAGTTGAAATTGTTGGGGAGGGGAAGCGCTGGTGGGTGGCTGGGGGACAGAGCTTGTGAATGGGTCTAAGAGGACCCTCCCCACCACCAGCTCTGCTGGTTGCGAAGATAAATGGAAGATTCCGTTCTGTGTCCCAAAGGGAGTGTAGAGGAGGGGAAGGCTTGGGATGGGGAGAACAAATGTCTGTCACTTGTGGGTGGGGTGGCCTGGGGCATCCCTGGAACACTCTCAGTTCAAGTCGCTTTTTGATGCAAAATAGAGATGAAAGCCACCTGTTGGATGCTTCTGAGATGTCTTTCCTGGTAGGAATGAGGTGCTCTGAAAGGGAAAGTCTCTCCACCCTGCCCCCCAGCAAAGAAGTTTTATGAAGCATAAAGGGAGAGTGTTCAAGATCTGATAGAGCGGGCTCACAGCCTTCATTCCTCAAAGCACATCGTTTCACTTCTAGGTCCTACCCCAGCTTCCTCAACCTGTGACACAAATGCCTTACAACCTCAGTTGAGTTCCTTCCAAGCTCAGCGCAGACCTGGGCTCCAAAGGACCACTTTTGGACTTTGACTGCAGTCTTTCCAGCCTCGACCATCCTTCAACTGCAAATTGCACACAGGTAAGTTGACAGAGAAATGCATGGTTTATTTCCGCTTCCTTCTGCTTTCTCTGCTTGGAATAACACACCATTCTGAGTTCGTTACTGTGTGCATGATACCAAATAGGACATCACAAGGATGTGTCCTGACAGTGTGAGCAAGTGTTAGGAGATGAGGAGACGCAGGTACCAAGTAAGCTTGAGTCCAAGGTAAAGGGAGGTTTGCCTCAGCCTTTGCAGGGTCACTGGGACAGAGAAATGTGGTTCTACATCATTTTTTAATGCACTGGGGATTCCAGAAGCTCAAAATTGACCAGAGAGCTAAATAACACAGAGAAGTGCCAAAAGCAGTGGATAAATAACTGACACTCATAAATAAAAGACATCTCTAACCCTTTCTGTATAGCAAATGGAATGGAAGTATTGGCAGAACCAATCCAGCCAAGGCAGTTTGCATTTACCTTGACATTTTTGCTGCAGGTTGGGTGGGAGTGGCAACTGCACCATCTCCCTGCATAGCCATTCACTGCCACAGACAGCTCCCGCTCCCCAAGACAAGGTCCTCTGAGGATTTTTCAGGTTCCACAAGGCTGCTCTTCTACCAGACAGTCAGTGCCAGGTCAAGTTCATGGTCTCCAAGACTTCTGCAATCAAGTACTTTCCAAACATGACATGGCTTGGCTCACAAGGGCATCCAGGGCAGGTCTAGAAAAACCACCCATTTTCCAGAGCCACTGCCTGGTTTCCAAGTCTTCCTATGCACCACTGACTCACATAAAAATTTTAGTGGAAGCATTTTGTGTATCAGATAAGGAAGTGGGTGATTAATTTGTGGTCCTGGGGATTAAATCCAGGACCTTCACATTCCCAGTCCATTTTTAATTTTTTTTATTTTGAGACAGTCTCACTAAGTTGCTAGTTGCCCAGACTGGGTTTGAACTCAGGATTTTTCTGCCTCAGCTTCCCAGAATGCCAGGATGACAGAGGCAATTATTTCTTAAACTAGCCAAGAAGGCGTAGCTTGGGTGCAAGCAGCATTTGTCTTAACCAGATCAGTGGTTCCTTTCTCTGGTCATTTCTACTCCATAAAAAGCAGAGTTTTAGAACTGGAAGTCACCTAGAAAGCTCTTAGTAGAAAAGTAACCTACTCATCTGGAGTATCTCTGGAATGAGAGAAAGGATTATGCTCCAACCCGGACAACATTCTGAAATATAACCCTCAGTCTGATATCTACAATCTTTAATAAAGTCTCTCTTATCATCATCAAATCTCCCATTAAGTTTTGATCTCTTACTGAGAATGTCAAGTTGCAAACCCAAGGAGTCAAAGGAAATGTGTTGAGCAAGGGGCAAGAGAAGTTTCTAACTTCAACCTGAACTATTTTTTTTTCTTTTCGCCTTTGAGGAGTAGAAGAGAAAATACGTCTTTCCCACTGGTTAATAAAATTAGAATTCAAATCTTTCCAGGTGCAGTGACAGGTCCTTTAGGAGGAAACAGCTTCGCTGAAGCCAACAGTGCCCAGAAATTACAACCGGTTTCAGCAATTAAGAGAAGTAAAACATTAAAAAGCATGAGGCAAAGTACATTTGCATGCTAATAGCCCCTTCTGTAGTGCTGGGAAGCTGTGTTTTACAACAAAGCAGATAACTTTCCCACTATAGCAATATTAACCCTTGGGATCACACTTCTGTTCCTTGCTCCTGATTCTAATATCTGGAATTTGCCTGGCCACGGCGGGGGAAGACATGGGTTAACTCCACATATCAGCCCATCCACTGTGGCCTGATTCTCCTTGGCTTCGGTAAGGGAAGAAAGAGAAAGACATTCAAAAGTTTTGAATGTCTTTCAGGATAGTGAGAGGAGGGTGGAATGATTTATCAGCGGGTGAACAAGAAAAGTTTTGCCACAAAATTCATTGGAATGGGCTGGGCAGTGTTTGGTGTCAAATGAGACTTGGATTTGAATCTGGTTTTACCACATCCTAGTGGCATGACCTTGGGTGACTTACTAAAGTTCTTGGAGTCCCAGTTTGCTTATCTAATAAAGTGCAAGGAAGGTAAATGAGGCAATGAAGGCAACATTTCTACACACCTTGTTGCTATGATGGTTACCGTGGTGGTGTTACCCCAGGTGGTGGCATTTATGGTGCTCCAGGAAGAACTTTCTGAAGAATCATTGGGTACACAGCCATGAAAAAGTGCTCTGCCTCTATTGGCAATTATTTTTGCCTCATACAGAGCGTTCATCTTGGAATAAGAACAGATAATGCAGAGAACACCAACGTTTTGGACTCCGCCAAAGATGGCAGTCCAAATACACAGTGGATTTAATGTAGTCCTCAGAAATCAGGAGAACATTCTCAATCCCTGCTAAAAGAAGACAGGATAGCACAGAGCTTTGGTTTTTTTTGTTTTTGTTTTTGTTTTTTTGCAGCACTGGGGATTGAACTCACAACCTCACGCCTGCCAGGGCAGGTGCTTAAGGCACTGAGCCAAACTCCCGGCAGAGCTTTGGTTTTGAGATCCACTTCCTTGGACATCACCCAACTGTGTTGCTTTGGATGGATTTCTGAACTTCTCTGGTCCTCAGTTTTTCATTGTAAAGTGGACATAATTAGATGCCCTACATCAGAGTGGTAGGTTCCCTACAGAAGCATTTAGCCTATGCCAGTTATTAAGGATATTTCTTTACTCGTTTCTCTTTTAAATATCCAATTCCTGTCCTTATTACCCATGACACAGTGAGGAGGCGATGCTCAAAACATGTCTCACCTTACATGCCAAGCCAGGCCATGGGAATCCAGTAAAGACCAGGAAAGAGAAACTTGCGTCTCTATACCAGTGTTCTTGGAGTTTCCCAGTGCTCTGCGGATGGGAAAGAGGCTGCAGGAAACAAACCCATGGTCATCGAGGGCTGGCCAAATATTAATCTGTCGCTCCCAGAAGGGCAACAGAGCATGCCTTCCAACAACAGGTGTCCCCTTCATGTCCCCGCTGCCCCAGGCTGGCACTGTGACACCATGACTGGCCATCCATTTCCTGCTCTAGATTCACTTCCAAATGGCTTTCCTGGGAAGAGGGAATGCAGCTCTCCAGCCCTGAGCTTTCCTCCCAGACGAATGGCTCTTAACCTTAGAATTATCTAGGAAAAATCTGAAGTACTAACCATAATAATAAACAATCACGAAGTACACTGTTCCCATTGATTGTGGTTTTTCTGATGTGAGCCTAATTCATGGACGTTTTCATACTGCTCTTCTATGACTGACGCTGTCTTGCTTGGATAACTTTCTCAGGTCTTCTTACTTTCCCGAGTGTGTTTGCTCAGCACAGCCGTGCTGCCCATTCTTTGCTACATATTAGGATTTCCTGGAGAACCTTTTAAAAATAAGGACACCCATGACCCTCTCCAAGAAATTCTGATTTAATTCACTTGAAGTAGAGTGCAGGCATCAAAGGCAGACCTCCCCAAGCTCCTGGTTCCACACATACCCGGTAATTCACTGCAGCATCATTTGTAACAGCAAAGATTGGTGGGAGTCCAAGTGTCTGTTTGTCAGAGATTGACAAAACAAACTCTCTTCCAACATGGACTTGGAATAGTATGCATCTGTTAAAATGAGCTGGGTTGGGGTGTAGTTCAGTAATAGAGTACTTGCCTAGCACATGTGAGGTCCTAGGTTCTATTCCCTAGAACCACAAATATTGAAAATCAGAAAAAGAAAGCTACGGATATTGAAAAATCTCAAAGATCTATAAAAGTAAGCAAAAGTCAGAAATGCATCTATGAGAATAATATTGTTTGTGTAAGAAAAAGGGAAAAAGCAAACAGAAACTTTCTTACTGCTTAAATTTGCATACAGAAATGTATGCAAATATAATCCCAGCACTCTGTGTGACCTTATCTAAAAACAACAACAAAAAAAAATTTTTAAGCTTAGGGATGTAGCGCAGGTCCTGGGTTCAATCCCAAGTACTGAAAAAAGACAAGCAGGCAGGCAGGGAGCCAGGCAGACAGACAGACACAGATGAGAAAAGAAGGGGAGGGAAGAGGAGGGAGATAAGTTAGAGACTAATAAAAGTAATTAGTTAGGAACAGGGACAACAGAACGCTTAGAAAGACTGGTAGGGTCAAAGGTTCTTATAGTTTTGATTTCTCTAACAGGTACAGTACCTGTGTTAAACATAAAGATCTTATCAATTTCCTGAACAGCTAAGTTATTTTTTTTATTTTAAAGAGAAAAAACAGAAAAATCAAGAAATAAACAAACAAACAAAAAACAACAAAAGCAAAATGACACACACACAAAAAAAAAACAGTAGTGATACAGGATTTTAAATCAAGATGATAGGAATTTAACAATGGTTGTCATATTGCCTATTGTTATCTTCAAAATAGTTGCTCAGGTTATCAGGTATAGGCATGGAAAATTGATCGAACAGTATAATTTCTCTTTGAGCAGTCTCTTTCCTTTTTTCTATATCAATTGTAACTTTCGGATCTTTCAGTTCTTACACTGGTGAGACAATACAGCTGAACAGCCAAGTTTAAAACAGGATCTGGGAAGCAGTGCACATACTACAGCCCAGAAACCAAGACTAGCTTATTGCCAATATTTTTCTTTTTGTTTTTAATAACATTTTTATTTTAGGATGGTTTTAGATTTTCAAAATTATTGAGAACATAGTACAGATGTTTCTTATATGCCCCGCACTCACTTTCCCCTATTAGTCACATCTTGAAGGGTTGTGGTAGTTTGTCACAATTAATGAATATATACAGGTAAATTATTACTAGCTAAAGTCTTCCCTTGACTGATACTTTTTCTCAGTTTTCCTCTACTATCCTTTCCCTGGTGCAGGATACCATCTGTGACACATAATCATGTTACATTCAGATACCATGTCTCCTGAGGCTTTTTTGGGTGTGATAATTCCTCAAATATATGTTCCTTTTCTTTTCTTTTTTTTTGGGGGGAAGGTGACCCTGAAAGTTTAGAGATATACATCTCAAGCATTTTGTTGGCTATCCCTTAGTTAGCACTTGCCCAATTTTCTCCCATGATTAGACTAAAATAATGTATTTTTGGGGACAGAAGACCACATTGAAAAATATGTTCTCATCATAATCTATCAAGAATGCATATTTTCAATGAAATTTATCATTGTTGATGTTACCTTGGACTGCCTGACTGAAGCACTCTGCCAGTTTTCTCTACCATAAAGTTGCTCCTTTTCTTTCTCTGCATAGTTCAACCTTTGAAAGAAAGATACTACAAGTAGCCCATGCCTAATGAACAGGAAGTTGTGTTCCAACTTCTTAAGGATGGAGCGTCCACCTAAGTTATTTGCAATTCTTTTGCACAGGAGATTTGTCTCCCCTGCTCCATGTACTCACATCATTATGTACTCATGGGTTTTTATTTCATGCTTTGAGTTATGTAGAATATTATCGTATCTATTTTTGTTTTGCCAACATCAGCTGGCTCCCTGTTGCTTTAACACACCCTCATGATTATAGGGGTGTTTTGTTTAACTTTGCTTTTTGTTTTGTTTTTGAGGATTTTTCTTTGTTTCATGTGTCATTGCTTTGAGCACTTTCTTACTTTCTAGGACACCAAGGTGCTGCAGGATCATTTTCAGTATCTCTGCTCCGGAAGGAGCAGTTGCTTCTCCAGGTCCTTCCTATTGGCAATGGCTTTAGGAATCAGACCTGGATGCTAACATGTTGCTACTGGGATGTCACTTCTCTGTTCTTTCTACTGACGGTGCAAGGAGATACACATATATAAATAACTCACACATATACGCATTGTCTATGATTGTTTCTAAATGCCATAATCTATCTCCATGTTAAGCTGAATGTAAGTTCATTGCTTTTCCTCCAACTCTAACCCATGACACCAGGGATCATCCTAGTCTCTTTTCCTGCTTATCAGTCATCTCCCTCTCCTGGCTCCTGTTAGCCTCTATCCATTTGCCAAATTGTCCAATTCCAGCATACACGTGTAACTCTTTCAGAATTGCTACTCTGGATTCCCATAGAGGAAAAAAAAAAAAAACCCTCTGTCAACCAAGTGCTGTGTATAGATCCTTTTGCCTTTAGTCCTACAGAATCCACTGGTTTCCAACATTGCTTGGGTCGGTATTTTATTTTCTAGTCTCGTTTGCTGATGCTCTTTCATACATTTGAAATATATTTAGGTCCTATTCCTCACATTGCACCTTGGGAATCTTCAAACTCTCAAATAATTTTTTTAATGAGTTGTATACATTAAGGCTAACTTTTAGTGCTACAGAGCTCTGTGGGTTCCGACAAATGCTTAATGTTTTACTTCATCATCATAGTAACATGCAAGATAGCCTTGCTACCCTAAAGAATTCCCTGTTTCACTTATTCAACTCTCTTTCTTATCCAAACATCTGGCACCCCCTGACCTGCTTACTAGCTCTAAAGTTTTGCCTTCTCCAGAATGTCATATAGTTGAGGTTTTAAACTGCTATTCTTTCAGACTGACTTCTTTTGTTTAGCAATATGCATTGAAGATTCATGTTTCTTGATTGTTTCATGACTTCTTTTTTTATCATTGAGTAATATTTTATTGTACAGATATACCACAATTTATCCATTCACATATTAAGGAATTCTTTGGTTGCTTCCAGCTTTTAGTGATTATAAATAAACTGCCCCTCACATGCAGATTTCTGTGTAGACCTATGTTCTCAAACCAGTTGGGCAAATAAGAGTATGGTTTCTAGGGTAAGGTAATGTTGACAGGGCAAGATTATGTTCATTGAATGAGAGACTGTCAAATTGTCTTCCAAAGTGACTATACCATTTTGCATGTCCACGAGCGGTGAATGAACACTCTATGTCTTTGTCAAAAGTTGGTATTGCTAGTGTTTGGATTTTAGCCATTTTACTGGGAATATTGTAGAATTTCATTGTTTCACTCAAGTTCCCTACTGACAAATGATACTGAGCATCTTTTCATATGTTATTTGACACCTGTGTTTTCCTAGATAAGGAAATGTTCCTATCTTTTACCCATTTTTTAATTTGTTTGTTTTCTTATTGTTAAGTTTTACGAGTTCTTTGTTTTTGGATATAAGACTTTATTATATGTGTGTTTTGTGAATAGTTTCTACTACTTTGTGACTTGTCTTTTCATTTTCTTATGAATGTCTTTTGCATAGCAGAAATTTCATGTTTTTTTCAAGGTAAACTCCAAAGGTTTATTGCACCAAATACCATAGAAAATGGATCAAAATACATGAACAAGTTTTAGGAAAAAACTTTCACATATTGACATTAGTATCTATGCAACTGATCAAATATAAAGTCCCTATCAATTTCTCTTAATGAAGCTTTAATAGTAACATATCACAGAATTTTATTTTATTTTATTTTATTTTATTTATTTTTTATTTTTTTTGTGGCACCAGGGATTGAACTCACAACCTCGCACCTGTCAGACAGGCGTTTAAGTCACTAAGCCAAACTCCCAGCCCTGGTTTTTTGAGTTAGGGTTGCACTGTGTAGCTCAGGCCAACCTTGCACTCGCACTGTAGCCTAAGTCGGCCTCGAACTCACAACACTCCTCCTACCTCAGCCTCCCAAGTGCTGGGATTAAAGGCATGCGCCACCACGCCCAGCTATCCCAGAATTTTCTGTTTTCACTTACGTCTTAAAGCACACAGGACCAGGAATTTAGCTCAGTGGCATAAGCACTTGCCTGGCAAGCATGAGGTCATGAGTTTGACCCCTAGTACCAAAATAAATAAATAAATGTAAGCATATAAAGCCTGATATCAATTTTTTTTTCTATTCATGGGTTAATTGTACTGCTTTTGTTAGATTTAAAAACTCATCACAAATCCAAGGTCACATAGACTTTCCTATGTTTTCTCTAAGAAGTTATATAGTTTTCCATTTTACTTGTAAGTCCTTGATCCATTCTGCATTAAGTTTCACGTAAGGTGTAATACCTGTGTCGAGGTGTTTTGTTATGTTTTTTGAATATGCAGTATTCAAAAATTGTTCCAGTATTTTTTAAAAATATTATCATTTCTCCATCGGGTTGCCTTTGCTCTTTTGCCAATGATTAGCGGATTATATTTATGAATGTCTTTTTCTGGCTTTGTATTTCATTTCATTGCTCTAATATCTATCCTTCTTTTAACACCATTCTGTCTTGATTACTGTGCCCTTATAGTCAGACCAGAAGCTGGTAATTTGAGTCCTCTGCTTCTGCTTTTCTTCAATATCAGTTGCCTATTCTAAGTCATTGCCTCTTCATTAAACCTAGAATTAGTTTATCAGTATCTACAGAATAGCTGTCTGTAGATTTAAACTGGGATTGTGGTGAATGCACAGATTGAGTTAGGAAGAATTTACACCTAAACAACACTGAGTCTTCAAATCCATAAACATGAAATATTTCCCTACTAATCTAAACCTTTCACATCTTTATATCCATATTTTGTAGTTTTTCTGCCTGTTTTTATAAACAAAATTTTATTGGTTCACAGTCATGCTCATTTATTTATGTATGCTCTATGGTTGGTTTCACATTGTAATGTCAGAGTTGAGTGGTTATAATCGAAGTTGTATGACTTTCTGGCCATTTATAGAAAGTTTCTTGACACCAATTGAGACTAAATTGCAGAGTATCTTTTCTTCAATCCTATCACCATCCTGACCTTGTGTGTGGGGGAAGCATCTTCTACACAGAAATGACAACTCTGTTAGCTTTGGCAATGAATCATAAATCCTTCCTTGGAAGCAGTGAATGAGGAGTCTATGAGAACCTTACCATCAAGGTCTCATGGGCTAAGTTTCAAGTGGGTTTTTATTGGCTTGTGTGTCTCCTGAGTTCAGTGCTATTGGTCTACAAGTATCTCAGTATCACACAGGTGATTCATGATAGATAGCTGATGGTTGATATAAGGGACAATGTATGACAGAAATATCTCCCCATGCAGGTACTCTGAGGTCTGCAAAAGTACAGCCCCAGGAGCTATAGTGACACAAATGGGTACAAAAGGGATGCATGAGCCATAGGCTCTGGTTTCTGCACTTGCCAAGGGTGATCATGAGCTGAGTATACACCCATACCAACAAAATATGGAAAAAATGTTTCTTAAGCAGCACTGTGTTCCAGGCCAAGGTAAGGGTCTTTACTTACACTTCTCCCAACCTGTATGACAGCTACAAGGTGCCCTTGGTGTTGCAGTTTTATAGATTTACAAACTAAAAATCAGAAAGCAAAGTAGCTCCCTCAAAATGTCTTTGTTTTGAACTATGTCTTACTTACTCTTCACTCGTTGCTGAGACAAAACACTTGACACCCAAAATGAGGGAAGGAAAGGTTTATTTAGCTTACAGTTTTTGGAGGTTTCAGTCCACAATCAGTTGGTTCCAAGGCATAGTGGCATGGCACTGAGGCAACACTTCAAGGCAGCAGCCAGAGCAAAAAGCAGCCAGAGTAAAAGGGGCAAGAGCAAGCCTCCTTTTCTCCCTTATATTGTACACAGGCCATCCCCTCCCTCCAGGGAGGGTGTAGCTTCACAAATCTCCTTGCCTTACTTTGCACAGGATGAGGATATTTACAAAGTAAGAAGCCTGGCTCCCTGCTGAATCTCTCAGTTAAACTTCTGACCTTCTCAAATTGACACAATGAAGATGTAACTGCTTGTGCTCTACACCCCAGAATAGAGAGCTGTTGAGTTAGTTAATTAAGCTTCTGGACTTCGCAAGTTGACATAATGTATAAACCATAACACAGTCCATACTCAGTTGGCTCCAAATCAGCTTGGCAAAACTGGACCACCATGCACAGCTGTAGCAAACAGCAAGGCATGCAAACCTGGAAAGACAGAGAGCGCACCTTCCTCCTGTCCTTACCCTGTATGTTGGCTCCACCCCTGGGCAATGCAGCACTCACATCACCAAACCCAGCGCTAGACAACAAACCAATCACAAATGCCAGACTCAGCCCCATCCAAATTATATGAGGCCTTGGGGAGACACAGGATCAAACCAATACAAAGTAGTAAAGTCAAAGTTCACTGTAATGGGTGAGAGAAATCTTGATCTGCCTCACTTTTCAAACTAGCAAGTAGTACCAGCAAATAGCACTACACGCTGCACAGTAGCTTCCTGCCTTCATTCACTCTACATTTGTAGATGCCACCTCCAGGAAATCCACAGCAACAGCACAGATACCAAGAAACTGTCTGTCAGGCAGTTGGGCTGCCAAGGGATGACTTCTCACTGAGAACACAGCCCTAAAGAGCAGGCTCCAAAGCGACACCACCTATTTTCCTCCCCTTCTCCCAGCCTCATGCTGTCCTAGGGGCTCAGCACTCACATAACCCTACCTACCTCATGACAGTTAATGAATTCTTAAAAAAAAAAAATCACAGACAAGTCACAATTGCTGTACAGATTTATATATATAGGCATTGGCTGAGTGTGATTAAAAAGATCTGGAGCCTTCAAACTCTTCAATTGTTTATACATTTGTGTGTACAAGAAATTCTCCTCAGCATCGAGTTCCCATTTCCCAAGTAACTACCATTAAAAAAATGAACATTTTATAACACTTTGCTAACATTTCATGGCATATTTTATAGCAGGTTTGCATAGAATTAACAAATGTGTTAGTCAATGCATATAATAATTAAAGCAGGAATTATTATTATACCCACTCACTTCAAAAATTGATATGCCAAGACTTGGATAAAGGTGAGATGTCCAAGACTACACAGCCAGTAAGTCCAGGCATGTCTACCAGATTGCAGTTTCTTTTTTTCACATCTTCAGCTTCTTCTCCTGACCTGTGCAGAATCGGCTGATCCCAAGGCATGGAGAAGGCAGTGATTAGTCTCCTTTGCTTCTCCTGGAATCTCCAAACCAGGCAGATGTGGTAATTCATACGTCCTGTGTTCATCAAGATTAAGTGGCTTCTTAGACCAGAGCCGATGCAGTCTGCATTTCGCTTGTGGAGAACTGCACTCTGCCCCTGACCCTGCTCACCTGGGGTCCCCCTCAGCAGAGAAGGCTCAAGCCTCAGCATTCGCATTCCAGGTACAGCAGCTGGGCCCTGCTCTACAGCTCTCTCCACACAAGGCTGGGGAATCTGCTCAAACTCCAAAACCAGCGGCCCCACCCAACTCCTTCAGCCCAGCCCCAACATTCACACAAACCAGCTCCTCATTTGTCCTCAGCCACTACCTTCATACCCCTGTGGTCCTTTAGCATCATCTGACCAATAATGACCCTTCCCTTCTCAGGCGTAAGTAAGCCTGATGGAGAAGACAATAGGTGGCCTCCCTGAAAGAGCACCTGTGGAATCTTGCACTGCTTCCCTTTGGCACTGAACAACTGTGACATACCCAAGCCATGGGGAGAAAAAAGCGAACACCTAGGGGTGAGGGATGAAGCTAGGCATCTCATGACACCTTGGCCAAGGTCCTTCCCTAAGGAGGACCATTTTGCTTCAAGCAATTTTCAAAGACTCTCCTCATCCAAATTTTCACTTTGGAGCGAGCAAAAGTGGCAGGTGAACTCCTAGGACCATAGGAAAGCTGTACTGTAGAGGCAGTTGGTGTCTTTTCATCTTTTACTGAAGACTATAGGTGTCCTCTTTATGGAGGACAGTAAGGTTAATTGGATTAAACAGGAGTCAAGCCCCTGGGAGACCCATCTGACACATTTATCTTGTAATTTAAGGAACTGACATGGGTGACAATCAAGAGGCAGGGACCCTAAGTCATTCAGTGTGTGATTTGAAATTGTTCTCAGCAGTGGAAATGGACTCACCTCCACCCACTAAGCCCATCAAGAGCAGGGGGTCATCGTATCTTATTCACCATGGTGTCCTGACACCAAGCAGAGTGTCAGGCACACAGCAGGTAGCCAATACATCTTTATTGAAGGACATATCAACATCTCCATCCTTGAGTTAAGACTAATGACATGTACACCCAACAAGATCACTCCATTCCAGTGAGCACTGTACGTGTGATCCTGGGCACTTTCTCTTGCTGCATTAGCTTGAGCCAACATGGCAGGTAGCAGGAAGAATGTCATGAGGCACATTGAAGGACAGAAGATGAGCAGGTTGGAGCTCAGGGCTTCCAGAATGGAAGCACCAACACACTGATGCATTAAAGATGGTCTAACCCAGGAAAGCCTCAGCAGGAAGGAAGGGTTTTGAGTCAACTGGAAGCAGGCAATTGATTCTATGACTCAAGATTCAAAAGTAGTTGATCAATTTAAAAATAATCAATGTGTGGAAAACTCAGAAGTAACAGAGTAATACCTGCCCAAGAGGAGAAATTATTCCCACTGTCTCATTATTCCAAATGAAGAAGTAGTGTCAGTGCTCCTCCTCTTCTTTCCTCCTGGGCCTGAGTTTTCCCTTTGATTTTAACTTCTTACAGGACTGACTCAGGAGACCATAAAGAGCGAACTACCAGCACCCTCTTTCCCTCTCCCACCCCGAATTTACTTACTGATGTACCTATGAATCTGTAGAGAGACGATGGATCTCTGGCCCAAGATTGAGCAGAGCTACTGCAGCTGCAAAGTTATAAGACCATAAATAAAGTTTATGGTTAGAGTGGCCTGACCTGGCTTTGCCCTTAGGTACAGAAGCAGTATCTTGTCATTAGTATGCAGAATACATCAGCCTAAAGTCTGCTCATTTGTTCTCAAGCTTTCTGCTCTATAAATCTTTAGGAAAGGGTAGGAGGGGTGGGGGGCGCCTAAGTGAGGAGCAGACAGAAACAGGGTCAAGAGAGGAAAGGGAGGAGGCTACCAGGAAAGTTTCTCTACCAAAGCCCGAGGGGCGGCTCTTCAGTCCTACTGCCTGGTGGAGGGGAAAGTCTCAAATTAGGAAATAAACCATTTTGCTTCTCCTGGTATAGGTGAAGAAGGTGGAGGCAGTGGGAAGCAACATCTAATTTGAAAGACCAGAATTTCTTTTTTAACCCTTCAAGTTCCAAAAAAGTCAAGTTCAATGTTGTCTGTCGTATTTTGAAAAGCTAAGCCTCCTTGCCCTGCCCAATTTCTTTGCTGCTTATTTCTGCCTTTCTCTCATTTGATTTTGATGACTTCATGTGTTTTGCAGTCTAAGTAGAAGACCATACAGTATTTTGGTCACACACAGCACAGGGCACTGTTAGAGAAGCCGAGGGAGAGTCCAAACATCCCTGTGCTTGACCAGCTAGTGAGCATCAGCAAGAAACAAGGAAGGGGCCCTGGGGTGGCCGGCCCTGCAGACTCCCAGGTTCTGAGATTTGGTGCAGCTGGCTGAGAGGAGAATTTCTCCACTGTTGGAATGGAGGAGAGATGCTGACTCGCTCTTTCCTGCTGGAAATTGGCTATTTGAAGATGGAGGCTGGGGGTGTGGGGCAGGCCCTGGCCAGTACTTTCAAATTTCTCATTAAGCAGCAAGTAGAGAGGCACCTTTCTTTCTGCCTCCGTGGGGCAGAAGAACACATCTGGACACTCAGAGCAAGTGTCATGGCCGTAGCTGTAGAGCCTGAAAAGGACCCTCATCAGGGACGGATGGGGGCAGCGAAGGAGAGAAAGCCTGAGGGAAGGGCCCGGGTGCCATATGACAGGGGCCACTTACTCCCTAGCTGGGTTAAATGCATGGAATAGGGTTAAAATGAACCTTTGACAGCCTTGCAGGAAAATGGAGGGAGAGTCTGTGGCCTCAGGCTATGAGTGGCCCAGGGAATGAGATTGTCATTCGTAGGGGGACTCATCAATCCTTGACAGTTGGCAGAACTTTTGGGCTGCAGAACTGTACCCCAGTCTCAAGCCTTATACGTTAAAAGCTATTTTTCTTTCCTTTATGCCAGGGACCCTCAATGGCACTGTAACTTGTACATGTGTGTGCAAAGCTGGCGGTATGTCTGTGCATTGTGAGGTATTTAGCAGCATTCCCAGACTTTACTCCTTGAATGTCTCCCCTTCCACGTACACACCTAGCTGTGATAACTAGTGCTGTCTCATCATTGTCAAATGTCTCCTACAGAGAACCACTGCAACCCTGCTGTCTTTTGCCTCCCAAGATCACTGTCATCGACCTTGACTATTCCAGCCAAAGGTCTTCCATAGAGAGGTAGGAGAAATGGGACCCAAGACATCCAGTGAAGAAGGAGATACAAAGAAAGGGGTCTCAAGGCCAGGTAAGGTGGTGCATGCATTTAATCCCAGCACTCGGGAGGCTGAGGTAGGTGGAATGTTGTGAGTTTGAGGCCAGCTTGGGCTACAATGCAAGCACAAGGCCAGCCTGAGCTACATAGTGTGACCCTGCCTCAAAAAACCAGGGCTGGGAGTTTGACTCAGTGGCTTAAGTGCCTGTCTGGCAGGTGTGAGGCTGTGAGTTTGATCCCCAGTGCTGGAAAACAAACAAACAAACAAAAACAAAACAAAGAAAGGGGGTCTCTTTTTTCTTGACCTCTTGGGATTTATTCCTCCAAGGTACTTTTTAAGTTTATCCTTAAAAGTGCAAAGGCTGAAGATATAAATAAAACGGACCTTCAAGTACACCTAGAAGATTTAGCAAAAAGAATGAAGAACAGTTTCTCTTTTCAGTGTAAGTATATCCCCTGTAGTATTTGAGATGTACTTTTACTAACAAAAATTACTGGTTTATCTGAAATTCACATTTACCTGGGCATACTGTTTTTTATGTTTATGACATTTTCAGATAAAGATTCTCACACAGGGTGAAAGTCCAAAGAAGGAACAGGTATTGTGAGTGCAGAAGTGTCCTGTTTTCTTAAAGTAGGACTTGACCATAATTAAAACCCAAAAATCAGCCCTGTTCCAAATCCCAGGGAAGTGGTCTCAGAATTCAGGCTGCAGGGGAAGATCAAACAATGCCTGAGTCATTGTCTAGATTCCTCTTGGTTTGAAAAGGCAGACTCCACTCCCCACCAGGAGTCCTCCTTGCCCACCTCCCAGAGACCCTTCCTCTGGCAACGTTTGCAGATAGGAAATGTATCATTGGGTGGCTGAGTCTCTTCCAGGGTTTATCTGGGAGGGGTGAGCCCACCGTTTCATAGAACCAGAGAGAAGCCAGTTTTCTGCTCAGGCAGGGAAGATCAGGAACATCTTCCCCAGACTCTTTTTCTGTCTTCAATCTTACTTCTTCTTTGAAAGATTGAGGTCGTTACTCACAGACTGACAGAGGGAGGGGGTATAGCCAGGGAGAACAAGAGAGACCCAGCAAGGTGAATTACCTGGGAGCCCAGCAAGGTGATGGATGGGAAGGGGGCACCATGAATGGGAAAGAAAGATTAGCAAAGTCAGCCTAGGAGGAGGGCGAGGCTCTTCACGACCAATCTGTGAAAATCTGGCTTAGCTGAGTTTAAGGGGAAACCTACCCATAGGGAGTGGGATCAGGAAGCAGGAAGAGATTCAGCCCCACACAGAGGTGGAGATAACTGCTAGCTCCCCTGGATCCATCACATACTCTCAGTTTGCTTGAAGAAAGACAATCCCTAAGGCTGGAACTGGCCCATGTCCTGGCCTTGGCTAGAACTCTGACCTGGGCATCCCTCCCGCATAGACCTGCTCTTTCATTTGCCTGACCCAGATGATTCTAGGACTTCCGGTAGTTGCCACATTCTAGTTGGCTTATTCAGTTCTGCCTTCTATTTCTTTCTCTCAGGACACAGGGACCCTCCAAGTCATCCTGCCATTTACCCTCTGGGTGAAAATCAGAAGCTCCGAGAATCCTCAGGGAACTCCTGAGCCTAAGATTTTCTAGGATGATTTTGCCAAGAGATATGAAATTTAACGAGGGAACAGAGTCTCTCTGGGGGTTGGCAGTCGGGGATCCTCAAGGAAGGAGAAGCCTAAATTTGCTCCTTCCTTCCAGGGTGACCTCATAGGAGCCAGGTAACTCTGAGACGTGATTGTGCCCACCTGTACAATGGGGAGCTCATCTTTGTACTGTCCAGATAATAAATAAGATGACTGCAGTGGACCCATTTTTTAAACAGAAAAAATCTCTGCAAAAACATATTTTTCAGAATAACATTTGATGTGATGTCTATACACACACATGCGCACGCGCGCGCGCACGCACACACACACACACACACACACACCCAGGACAGTGTGACTGTAGCCCTCCCCAAGAAGGAAAACAGAAATAGTGTGGCTGGGAAGGGAGGGTCCCTGTCTTAGGGAAGGAGCTGCCAGTCTTGTCTTCTCTCCAGGACGACAGCTAAATTCCAGAGCCTCATCACACAGGGCCTCCCTGTCTCAATAAAATGAAACTGACAAGCCCCACACCCCCGTCTCTGCAGTTCACCTTATGGCCGCTGTCTGGTAGGTGAGACATTGATTAACATGGATGGACTGCCCACAGAGAGGGCCGCCAAGGGCTTGCAGAAGGAATTCCTTCCCCAGATGCAATAAGTCTCTGCTTCAGTGTGGAATTTGATAGCATCCTCCCTACAGAAGGGT
Source organism: Dasyprocta punctata (assembly GCA_004363535.1). Lineage (NCBI taxonomy): Eukaryota > Metazoa > Chordata > Mammalia > Rodentia > Dasyproctidae > Dasyprocta > Dasyprocta punctata. Next base: position 42,946 of record RJWM01005970.1, on the reverse strand, counting down.
CTCAATGGAAGGACGGTAGTGATTTGGATAAAGAACAGTCCACCCTTGGGGTCGAGGAGCTCCAAGTGCATATCCTGGCCCAAGAAGCCATGTGATTCCCTGATTCCAGATAGAACACTAAAACTCATGTTCCTCATTATATTGGTTAAAGTTCTCGAAAGGAAAAAGAATCGATAGAAAATCTGTGCATAATTATGCAAGGGGATTATTAGGTAGGGTTACAGGATGAGAGCGGGAGAATCCACAGTGGCTATCTGCATGTCGGAGAGCTGCAAGATCCAGTAGCTGCCCAGCACAAGAAGACGGAAGCTGCAGAGAAAGAGGAGTCAAGGATGCAGCACTAGTTCACGGTCAAAGTTCTGGAAGCTCCCTGGAGATTAACCCGTGCAAGTTTGCATTTTCCAGTGCAAATAATACTGGAAAAACCAGAGACCGGAGTCCAAAAGTGTTGGCAAACATTGGGACTTTTCTGACATAAGCATACTTCCTTCTTCTTTTTCCTTTTTTATTCCACTCAGACTACAAGTCTATAGGTTGGTGCCACCCACGAGCAGGTGGCTCTATTTTTTTCTTCAGTTTTCTGGCCCATATGTCCCAAACACATCAACACACCTAGAACTGTGCTTTCTTAACCTACTAGGCATTTCTTATCCCAATCAAGTTGATGCATCATGATAAACAGTTATATCCACCCAGAAACTGGGTTAAAACTGGCCACGGCAAGGATAAGTGGGGGCAACAAAATGTTCACAGAGTTATCCTGTTAGAATGTTTGGTGGTTTTGATGCTGAATACCTGATACGCATTGTATTAAGATACAACACTCAAGGAAAATCCCAGGGCTCATGTGAGCTTCCCAGTACATGCATCAGCTGTCCACTGCTAAAGCAAAAGGACTCCAAACTCAACACCCTAAAACACTGAATATTAACTACTTTGTGGCTTCTGCTGAGGTACTCTGCCTCAATGTCCCTCACAGCTTGCTGTCATCTTCTGTCTCCTCTGGGAGAAGCATCAGGGTAGGGCCTGCTTCCAAGCACACTCGCGTAGCTGCTGGACCAATGCCCAGGACCCCTCTGGCTGGCCTCTGAACCCCTCCAGTTCTCCTAACATCAGCATCTCTGTACCACACTCACAGCCTGACCACTGATTTTCCAAAAAACAGGGAGAGTGAGTAAGATAGCTAATTTTATGTGTCTGCTTGACTGAGCCACAGTGCCCAGATAAATATCAGACTAAATAGTCAAATATCCTGGAAATTTCTGTGAAAAAAAATTATTTGTGCATGGTTAGCATCTACATGGGTGGACTTTGGGTAAAGCAGATTAGCATCCACGATGTAGTGGGCTCCATCCAACCAGCTAACTTGACTAGAACAAAGACTGGCCTCCCATGAGAAAGAAGGAATTCTACCCCAAGCATGTCTTTGGACAGGAACTGTGATTCTTCCATGAGTCACCAGGCTGCCTTCAGATGTTGGACTCACCAAACCTCTACAGTCACATGAGATACTTCCTTAATGTAAGTCAGTATTTCTTTATGCTTTGTCTCTGTCTTTCTTTCTCTGTATCTTTGTTTCTTTCTCCGTGTATATACACAAACATATACAGACTGTGGGCACTGTTTCCCTGAAGAACTCTGACATTATGGTGAGGGCCAGAGAGGGCAAACCAGGTGGCACCCACAGTCCTTTTGTAACCTAACCTTGGAAGTGACCTTTCACTACGTTTGCTGTATTCTATTGACTAGAACTGAGCTACTGCCCCAGCCCACATTCAAGGGGCAGGGATTACCATGGGGATCACTGCAAGTGGATTTTGGGGAAAAACTAGAATGCCTGTGAAACTTGTTGACAGCATAATCTTGGGCAAGTGCCCCCTTTGTTCATTTCTGAGATGTGCAGAATAGTATCTCTTCCTGAAGAGCATGGTGGGACAAGGACAATCCTTAGAAAGCAGGTGCAAAGGACTCAAAACATGACAATGACAATGACAGAGTAAGCATTTAGGATGTTTCACATCTTTTTACAAATAACCAAGTCCTTAAACATGAAAGTCATTTGAGAGTGAGGAAACTGAGCTCAGGTACCTAAGGTTGATTTTCTCACTTTTTATCTACTTGCCCTCCCTGGACATTTTCCCTATCCTCAGAAGTCTTCAGGAACTAAAATCTCCCATATCACTCAGAGATGCATGTCCATTTTTAAAGAATGATTTGCTTTTAAATTGTTTGCTTTTATTTCCCCCCCCCCCCACTCCCACATACCCAATACCTTTTGTTTGTCAGGCCCTCTGCCTGGCATTGGTTTGTCTAAAAAAGTCACATTTGGATTGAGCCTTGAAAAGTGAAAAGGAAGAGTTAGGCAGAGGAAGGGCCAGCTATCTTCAGTCCATGGGAACACTACTTCTCCCCAAGATTCCACAGAAATAGCCCTGATAAAGCTGTGCATGATTTCATGATGACTAAACCCAAGGCAGTCTTCAGCTTTCCCATGTGACTTCCTGGTTGCATCTGTTCTATTAGAAGCTTTCTCAGACAGGCCGTTCTGTCTCCTTGACCTCTGTGAAGCCATGTCTTTACTTCTCTCCTATCCCTGATGGCCGGGCTCACAGGTTCCTCCCCTTGAAAACGTCTTCTGAATGTCCATGTTTCGAGGATCTCTTCTTTCCATTTTCAAAGACCCTTGGCCAACATTTCATGATGATAAAGCTGAGGTTTGTGTTCTGGAGCCTAAGATGTATACATCTGTCTGTCTGCAAGCATTATATTCCTGAGTACCACCTAAATTTCTCAAACTCAGCATGACCAGAATGGACCTCATTTCCCTCCTCCCAGGGCCCACAGATGTGAACCATCCTCTTGTGTGTGCAAACCCCAAAATGATCACCAAGCCAGAAACCTGGAAGTCAGCTGTTTCTCCTCCTATTACGCACTGGGTCCATTAATAAACCCTATTGATTTTGTTTTCTGACTATACCTTGAATTTGTTCCTTACTCCTCATCCCTCCTACCATTGTTTCAGGTTCTTGTCATTGCATGCCTGAATTTTGAGAAAGATTCCTACTGGTTTCTGCTTCCCCTTGATTACTTCTCCTCTTACAAATTCATCCTCCATACTTCCTCCAGTATCTAAAGAGCATCTACAACCATTTTGACCTTTGATATAAAACCAGAGGCTTCTTAATGAGATGTTTCTTTTTTTTTAATTTTTTTTTTTATTTTAAAGATAGTAAAATACAACAGAACATAACAGAATAAAGTCAATCAAAACAAAGCAGTAGGACTGGTACAGAACTTCGAAGACCAATAATGTGAATACAATAGCTACTGTAACATACCTTGCTATCTTCAGATTAGCTGACCTTTATAACAGGTGTAGTAGAATTGAACCAAAAACAAAACAATACAAAATCAATAAAAACAGAATATAAAATAAAGGGAAAAAAAGAGAAAAATAATAAAGATCAGAGTAAAGCAAAATGGTGAGAACCACATTGGTCCTCGAAGAAAAGACAGAAGAGAATCCCCGTATCTGTAACATTGTCTACTGTCATCATGCAAAGAGACATTCAGGGTGCTGATCAGAGGCCTGCAAAATCTATGAAAAAACACTAGCGTTTAGTTGCTTTATGTACCTTAGTTGTCATCAATTTATCCAGACCTCAGAGCCAGCCTTTGCTTACCAGGGTGGGGGTTGGGTGGGGTGATATCCTTGATTCTGAGCCCGCTGCCAGTGCCCTGCGGTCCCAGCGAGTTGGGGGCCCAGTTGGACCCATTCTGGTTCTCCTCTGGGGTGGTCTTAATGAGATATTTCTAACACTCCTACTTTTCATAGAGACTTTTCAATTTTACTTTTATTTCTGCAGTGCTATGGATCTGTGTTACTCAGGGTTTTTTTTGTTTTGTTTTGTTTTATTTTTTATCACTGTAACCATATACCAAGGAAAACAACTTACAGGAGGCTTTTTAAATTTTGGCTCATGGTTTCAGAGGTTTCAGTTCATGGTCAACTAGACGTACTGATTTTAGGCCAATGGTAAAACAGCATCATGGTGGAACAAACCTGCTCACAATATGGCAAGCAAGAAGCAGAGAGAGGGAATGAGCTGGAGAGGAAGAGCATGGAGACAGGATGTGTCCTTCAAAACCGTACCTCTAGAGACCTGCTTCACCCATCTAGACCCTACCTCCTAATAAGCCCATTGAACTAGGAACTCATCCATGGACTAACCCATTGGTGAGGTTAGAGCCCTCTGATCCAATCATGCCCCACAAGCCCATCATCTGGCAACCAATTGTTCAACACAGTGAGCCTTTTGGGTGACATTTTAGATCTCGGCCACAGTGGGATTGAACCTAGGACCTTGTGTTGCCATTTGAGTACTCTACCACTGAGCCACACACCTAGCCTCCTGCCTAATTTTCATATCCTTCATACCCCTCCCTTAACATCAAAAATGAATTACTGTTATTCCTTCAACACACCACACTGTTTCTTGTTTTCTGTAAGTTGCTTCCTTACTGGAATATTTTTGTTCTTTACCCCTCTCTCATTCTTATTCTTCTTCCTATTTTTATCTTGATATTATTATTCATCCTGTAAGATCAAATGAAGACATCACTGCCTGCCAAAAGCCCTCCAGGATTGCCTTTACTATTGAATTTATTACCCATAAGACTTTAGACATGAGGTTTTAGTCCTGTTGTACCAAAATTCTGGAATCCTCATGTTCTTTTACTTTATCTGGAATGTTGGGGCAACATCCTATAGCTTTCACATAAGAAGGCAAAGCCAGCATTGACCAGTACTTAAACTGCTGTTCAGTATTAGAGTTCAGTATTAGAGAACATCACAGAGGTTATAGAATTTGATTTGTAAAGCAAGTATAGAATTTATGTGAGAAGAATCCACACTTTCTTTTGTCATAAGAGCCCAGTGAAATCCCTATCTCTGAACTTAGTAATTATAAAATCCTTTGGAATATTTTGTATATGTGTGTTTAATGAAATATAAGAGAATTTTTATAATGAAAGAGTATTTATTAAATCTCTTACTAATAAGATTCAGAACTATATTATTTATTTTTTGTTATACCCACACTGAACTTTCTTTTTGCATTCTTGTAATCCCCCTGGCAATGCCATGAAGCAAACATTATTATTATTATTGATTTACAGATATGAAAAGTCTTGGCTTTGAAATATTATAGCACTTCATAAAAGCTGTGCTCCAGGGCTGATGTTCATACGCAGACTTTCTGAATTCAGAAAACACAGATATTAACAATTGTCTCATACTCCAATGAGTGAAAGAGAAAATGTCTTAGTCTGTTTCCTGTTGCTACCAAAAAAAAAAAAAAAAAGACCCATAGCCTGGGTCATTTATAAAGAAGGAAAGTTCATTTGACTCGTGGTTCTGGAGCTACACCATGGCACTGTTGTCTGGTAAGGACCATCCTACTGTAACAAAACAGGTGTGGGGACAGAGAGAAATCTGGCAGAATTCGTCCTTTGATTCAGGAACCCATTCTTGGAACAAGTAATTCTCTACTGATGTATCCGCATTGATTCATCTGTGAAAGAGAAGCTCTTGTGGCACAATTACCTCTTAAGCCTCCCTCTTCTTGATACTGCAGCAATTAAACTTCAAATTCAAACCACAGCAGACATCAGACTTCATTTCCTCAATGGTTAGTAACAGTTTGCTTGATTGGGTTGATAGGCCCTCCTGGGGGCCACGATTTTGCCAGTACAGTTTAACCAAAATGAAATGATATAACAAAAAAGAATAAATTACAAAGAGCAGCATGTTTTACATGAGATGAGGTTACACTTTAAAAGTGAAAATAGTCAGTTGCTTTTTAAAACTTAGATACACTGAGCCTAAGAAAGGCCCCATAAAAACGAACTATAAATAATTCTATGTGTTATTATCAATAATATTTACTATAATGTCATGTCTGCTATTGTGGCACTCTCCCCCTACCTTGAGCATTTAATCTCTATGCACAACTGAATCAAGCTACTAAAAGCATTTTTTTGGAAGTAGATTTTAAAAATCTGTTTCATCTGAGTTTTTTTTTATCCTCAAGTATAATACTTCTAGAAGTCAAAATGGTGCTTCAGATTTATCTTCTAGTTCACTAAGCATTAAGTACAAGTAATTCATTAAGTGCTTTTTATAAACAAATATTCAATATGACAAATAAATACATAACAAAAATATTCAATACGTAACTATACCTAACTCCTATCATTTTAATCATTTTCAAAGCTATAACAGGAGGGCAGGGGATAGATAGCAAAGGGTGAGAGAAGAGGATGGGGTGCTGCTTAGATGTAGCCAGGAAAGCTTCTCTCATAGGGTGACACTGGAGCAGACCAAAGGAAGTGTGACAATGAGTCATGAGTGTATAAGTGAAACTACTGTGGCAGAGAAAAAAATGGCTACAAATGTTTTGAGTACTCTTCCCATCAAAAGCAAGGTCCAAGTCTCTTCCTCTTGAATCTGGAAGGGTGGGGAAATCAGTGACTTGTCAGTATCTGGGCTTAGACGTTAAGAGATTAGTGATTCCTTTTCTTTCCCATTGGGACGCTTGCTCTTGGTACCCAGTTACCATGTTGTAAGGAAGTGCAAGCAGCCCGTGGAGATGCCCTATGCAGAGAGATTGAGGCCTCCTAGGTAGCAACTCAGCAGAGTTCTCAGCTGATAGCAGCCCCAACGTGCCACTAACCCCAGTTAAGCCACTCCAGGTGACATCTTGTGGAGAAGAGATGAGCCATGCCTGCCAAGCCCTGCAAAAGTTGCAAATTCTTGAATAAAACGCATGCCTCTTGCTGTCAGAGAACACTGAAAGCTGAGATGATTCATGCCACAGTGACAGAGATTGCAACAAACTTGGCTGATGGAAGACTGTAGGGCAAAGCCTTGACCTAGGGAAATGTTTGACATAGTCTAGGTCCAGTTTGATACAGCAGAGAATGAAAGCAACACAGCAGTAGGAGGTGAGGTTAGAAAGTTCTCAAGGATCAAAATCTTCAAAGTCTCTGCAGACATGACGAGAACATCAGTTCTGAGTAATACAAAAAGCCTGGGGAGTTTTGCGTGAAAGAAATACAATAGGAAGCATATTTTAAAGTTCCAAGAACAAGATGAATGAATAGCTACCTGCTGAATGAATACCTAAAATAGTAGTTCTCAATCCTTACCGCACTTTGAAATCAGAGAGGAGTAAGACAAGAAAGGAAATGAAAATGCTTGGGACCTCCTTCAGAATGTTTGAATCCCAAGTCTTTGAGACTAGGGCCCAAGCATTGATTTAAAACAGAACAAACTCAAACAAACAACTCTCCAGTCACTCTGATGTAAGGTAAGGGTTGAGATCAATTTACCAGACAGGGATTGATTAGCCATGCCCCATGGGCTAAATGACCCACGCTTTGATTTATAAATAAGGTTATACAGAAACAGAGATGGGCTCATTCACTTATACATTGTCTGTTGCAGCCTTCTTGCCACAGTGGCAGAGTCGAGGGGTTGCAACAGAGATCACATGGCCTGTGCAGCCTAAAATGTTAAGACTGCTAGAAATCAAAATAGTGCCTGATGTTTGTCTTCTAGTCATTTGTAGAGGCTGTGCACCAGCTCTCTGGCTGCAGCAGTACTTCTGAAAGTGTTGGTAGGTATCAGAATCTCCACAGGATACAGCAAAAAGCAAAGGCCCAACCCATCCCCTACTCCCATGAGCCTGAACCTCTGCATACTTACTGGTTGGGACTGCCACACACAAGAGTTGAAAAGACACAGGCCCAACCACTGAAGAAGAGCAGGACGCAGGCCACCCAAGGCTGCACAGGAGTGGAGGTTGAGCTGAACTTCTGTCTAGAGGACTTCTTCTCTAGCCAGCTTTCTCCCCTGGTGCTTACAGACTCAGACACACTTCCCTTCCCATACTGATGAATGGTGACATCACAAGAACCATTGCAATTGTTCTTGAAGCCATGGGGTGACATCCACCCATGCAGGTGCCTGAGCTACAGCATCTTTGCACTCCTAGGCAGCATCGCTGGCTGCTTTGGGGCCCTGGGATAAATGGGGTCACCATGTGGGAGCAGGTGATATTGTTCTTGGGTGTCATCTTTGAGGTCCACACCTTGGTCCCCACTTCTCCTTGGTGTTTTGTTCATGGGAATAATCCCTGACATGTGATATGTGTGAAGTTGGAAAGAATTAAACGCTAGTCTCATGCTGGGTCCACAGTCCTGGGCCTTCTAATTTAGAAAGTCTGGGATGGGATCTTGCAGATGATTGCTAGGCACAGTCACCAGGGCTGGGAATTGTTCTAGATGCTAGAATCTAGAGCAATGATTTCCAACCTTGAGCAAACAGTGGAACCCCCTGGGGGGCTTGTTAAAAGCAGATTGCTGGGCCTCACTCTAGACTTTCTGGGAGTTCTAGGGTTGGACCAAGACTCTGCCTGTCAAGCAAATTCTCCATTGATGTTGGTGCTCCTGGTCTGGAAACAAGAGGGTGAGAACCACTATCTTTAGTGTATAATGAGGTCCTAAAATGCACTTCAGCAGGCTAAAAGGAGTCAGAGGATTTGGGTGCTAGTGTCCGCCCATTAGCAAGTCTCTTTAGAGCTCAGCTTTGTCATCTATAGATACCAAGTCCACAGGCAGGGCCTCAGACAGTTTTCCCTGGAAGGCTGGGGAGGCACCGACAATGATGAATGAAGGTTAAGGAAAACAAAGGATTTCCAAATTGAAAGTAGGCAAAGTTGCTTAAAAACACACCATCTGAGAGCATAATTATATAACTCATGAGTATAATTAGGTGCTTCCCTTCTCTCTCTCCACCCTCTTTTTCCCTTTGACTTTAGCTTTGGGGAAAGGGGGAGGGGGTCCTGGGAGTCTCAGGATTCCCAGCATAATATCCTACATTTTCCTGCTCTTATAAACTTCCTCAAAAAATAGTACTTGGATCTGGCTGCAGCCAAACCCCAGAGCTTCTTGTCCATCAATTAATATTTATTGGGCCTTCACAATGAGCTAAGCAGGCATATAAAAGACAACAGTACCTGCAGACTGTTATTAAGCCAAAAAAGAACAAGTACCTCGCCTTCCTTTTCACAAGGTGTTGGCAGCTGAATGGTTGTGTCTGGGTCAAAATGAACATTCAACCACTCATCCCACAAAAATGCCTGGATCCCTTGCTGTGTCTTGGGCACCCTCCTGGAGATATGGCTGTGGCTGAAACAGACAGCAACCTCTTCCCTGGAAGAGGGGAGGGTTAGAGGTCCTGAAAGCATAGGGGCAGGGGCTGGTGTCTAACATCTCGACAAGCAGACCTCTAGCATGAGACTGGGTCCATCAGTCTGCTCTAGACTGCTAACTTATTTCCTAGGTCCATTTCCCAAAACTACTATTGGAAACTAGACGTCTGCACTTTCAAGGCCTCTGGGTGAGGGGATCTGAGTTCAGAAACAAAATGTTGATGCAGATGCTGGTTGGATTTCTAGTTCTGTTGCTTAAATTACTCACTGTAAATCCAGTTGGACCCAAAGTATGGAGAGTCCTCCAGGCATGGTTAACTCAGTAGCACATCCCTCAGAGTCTGCGTCCTATTCAGAAGTCACACCTTCTGGAAGCTTAGACCACACCAGGCCAAGGGCTTCTCAATCCCTCCAAGAGAGACATGGTTTTCCAGTAGCTGTAGAACTATTCTAGGGATGTGGCTTACATACTAGGGAACCCATACCCCTGCATGTCAGTGTGATTGTTGGTACAACAGGAATGTTCCAGGTCAGGACACTGTACCTGTATAGCCCAAGGAGGCAGATGCCATTTGTCATACAGTGTGACATCCCCAGCATGCAGACTAGTGCATGGTGTCCAATGGGAAAGTGAAAGAATCAACAGTAAAAGATTGAATGAATAGGTGAATGGGTGAGTGAATAAGTATAAGATACTTCATGAAACTGTAAATTTTCATGAGCCTCTTGCCAAGAAATCTCATGACTCTTGGGGTCTTCAGATTGATGTCCAAGGACACTCTCAATACCCTATCCATGGAGCATGGCAAGGGGTTGTAGGAGCTGAGAACCTAACTTGAGACCCATGCAATCAAAGAACCTGCCATGGGAAGACCAAGACAACTACTCTTTGAGGGATGAGGGAGGAAAGTGGGTTGTGAGCTGGATAAAATCATTGAGCTCCACGTCATTTCAACCTCAACCCCATCCCAACACATCAGTTAAAAAGAAGGAATTGGGAATCTGGATGGATTTTAAAAAAGAAGGACTTTAACTCACTACCTTCAAAAGTGATGGATTGGTGAAGGACTGAGCAAAGACTTGGGAAAGAAGGGGGAAACAAACACAAAAGAAACAGAACAGTTTTCTGAAATGTGATGCATGCACGGGTGTTTTAAGGATGTATAGCATGTTGGCAAAAACATAGTGGCGTACACAGAAAACATGTACAGAGCAAACCTAATACATAATCTACCAGGAAATAAGAATTCAAACCCAAATGAATGTTTAAGAAAATTCCCACATGGGATAAGCAATTACTCACTTGTACTCACTGGATGGGATACATTTTGCTCTTATGTCACTTAAAATCTTTGTACTGGCATCTCCAGTTCTCTGGAAAGCCAAAACTTTTCTTCCTGGGAAATTGTTATCCAATCTTCAAAAGTTAATTTTCACTTCATTTCTTACCTGGAAAAATGAGAACACACACACACACACACACACATACACACACAGATTACCATAACACTTGGACCTTCACCATCATTGCATGTATGATTTAACATTGTGGTTGAACTTGTTACCCACTCATTTATTCCACTCGATGGTGCATCCCTAAAAGTCACAGGGTCCCGTCCAATTTATTTTCATTTACACCACACCAGGCATTTTAAAAAAGGCCTCAACACATGGTTTTGGGATTTGCAAATCTGAACATCCAACGAAGACATGTCTACAGTATATGGGGAAGAAGAGCCAACTGCTATAGGGTTGCAAAGTGCTCCCTGAGTCAGAATTTCCAAGCAGTGGAGAAAGAGGAGGACCACATGTCAGCACTGGATGATAGCTACCCCATCATTCTGGAGGCCTTTTCAGGAAGCAGGAGGCTCACAGGCAATTGGAGACTTGTTTATATCAAATAAGCACTTGCTCCAGTGTTCAAAGATTAGCAGGTTCCAACTTGAACATCCAGGGAAGTCGTGGTCATATAGCTGCATTTGGTGCAAGAAAGATGGACAGTGAAACCAGGCTTGTGTTTACCCCTCGATGAGTGACCCACTGGAATCACTGGAGCTCCATCCTCAATGCAACCTGTGAAATTTTTCAGGGGACACACTGCCCCTCCAGCTGTCTCAGAATCACTTCCTGGGAGAGTGGTGAGCCGACGAAATAACTGTGGTATTTACCACTGTTAATTCACAGCAAGGTGTCCATGAGTAATATCGTGGTATTAAGGGTGTGGACCAACTTTTCTTTATTGACTCCCTCCTTTGCAGGGTTATAAACTCCAGGAGAGATGTTCTGTCCTGGATGAAACTTGGCAGTAGGCCTGAGGTTCTTCTTGTGGCTGGTGCTCGACCTGCCCGCTCATCAGCCTGTTGAGATCTGTCTCTGTTTCCGTGGCACTCACTGATGGAACCATGGGAAGCCACTGCTAGGACACTGCCATTTGAAGCCCCTAAAGCAAAACAATTGAAAATCAAGCCTTAAATACTCTTGAAACATCCAAATACAAGTGAAGTCACCCCAGAAGCCCTCAGAAATCTTCTCTGTTCCAACCACCCAGCAGGAACAGGCAGTGGACATGGCTGTCATCAGGTGGAACATAGATGGAAAAATGACAAACCAGGGGGCATATCTGTAATTCTCTGGCTCAAGAGTCAACATTTCTACTAAAGTCCTCAGAAGCTGCTTCAGATAAGAGGATGCATTCAGCAGGGAGTTAGGGATGCTGCATCTTTTATTCAGATTCAATGTGGAAGTTGTTCCACCATTTGGTTTCCCGTTCCTTGAGTGTTTGTAACATCCCCCTGTGTTTTGTATTTTCTGTGTCTTATCGTCCTTTCACAGACATATCTGACTTTAATTTTCCTCCCCCCTTCCAATAATTCCTTGAAGTAGTCAACAGTCAGTACCATCACTCCAATTTTACAGGTAAAGACATCGAGGCTTGGAAAATTCAAATGACTTTCTCAGATTCACACAGCAGTGCCCAGGCTCCAACTCAAATCTTCTGATGCCAAACCAAGGATTCAGATTTTCCATCCTAACATGTTCTAAAAAAAAAAAAGACAGAGTCAGCATTTTCCTTCAACCTGGTCCCACCCTGTGCAAAGTTGGCAATGGGTGGTTGGTAGTGAATTATAAAATTCTTACTGAGAAGGGACGTGTTGCTCAAGGAGCAGAGATGCCCTTCTACGCACACCTGGAGAATCTTGGTTCAGCTTGGTGTGGATTTCTGATGTCTGGCGACCCATGATAAGGTCCCTTCTGAACTCTTTCTCAGAAGTGTAGATCAGAAAAAGAGAAACAAGGACAGGTGACTCTTAAGATTGTTGCCAGATTCCTATACCCCTATCAGACAGGAGAAAACAACAGCAGAGGCTCCTCATTCCCCCCAAGTCTTCAGAAGGCAATAACACAAGAATAAATTAGAATCCACTACATAGAGAGTTTAATTAGCTATGAGAACTAGACCTAACAGGAACCCCTCCCTAGAAATTCTCCCTGTTCCAACCACCTGGCAGGGACATTCTATCTCTGGAAATGTTTTCAAGAAGCTGTGAATAACCAGCTCAACCTGTCCCATTCTCAAAGATGAAGGAAAGAAACTCTCAGCTAAGGACAGATGTCCAGTTAAGGACACCAGTGGAGCTTAGAGACCCATGGGAAAGGGCAAGCGGTCCCTAAAGGTTTACTGAGTCTTGGTGAATCACATAGAAGCAAAGGACCAAAAAAGACACTTTTGTTTGGAGATGGAATGGCTCTTATTGATTATCCATCTGATCAAAATTACACTAAAACAAAGGGAATGAAGAGACACGTACATTTCATTTAGAGATGAATTAATATGCTTTGTTTTGTAACTGCTTCCCCAACCTTTACAGAGTGGCTCTGGTTTACATTCATACCATGAAGCCCACTGTCACATATTAGTTGCAAAATGGGAAAAAAATAAAGAATGAGAGGGGAATATAGTATGAATATGAAGGATTTAGGATAGAGGCTTTATGCATGAATGATTTGCAGGGGTTGGTTGGCCCTTGGTTCTCCCTCAGAGCCCTGCCTCACCAATGAGGGGAGGAAATAATCCTGATATTCCTATTTATAGCTTCTGAGTTCAGGTCCCCCCACACTTTCTTCCATCCTGGTGATGCTCAGGGAGGTGGGCCAGTATGTGCTCAGCCCCATAGCTAAGAACTTGCAAGGTATGGGAAGCAGGCACTTCTCCTTGATCCAGAATCCTCTGTTTTCCTAACCATTCCCAAATCATTTCCTAGGACATTCGTATTTTTTCCCTGCCCAGTAAGGACAACCTTAAAAAACAATGTGGTAGTTGGGAAAACATTACCTTACTAACACCTTCTACCATACCAAGATAAAGAGAAGCAGGAGTCAAGTTTCCATTCAACTTTATTTGATAGAAGACTGCCAGTGACTTACATGTTACCTAAAAAAGGAATCCTCTTCATCAAAGCAGCCATCACTGTCATTTTCTTAGAGCTGTCTCATCCGATCTTAGAAGAGGAAATTGCCTTCCTCTTGGTAGCATAGCTTAGCCTTTGTTCCTTTTGAAGACAATACCACTGGAATCATAGTCAAATGTACTTGATTTTTCCAGAGACTCTTATATGAGTATAAGTAGATGAAACTTATCCATCAGGTGTGGGCGATGACTATTGTAATCAGACAATGCCAATGACCTAATCTCTTCTCTGTTTGTCTCCCCGTAAACTAATGATTGAGTGAGAGCACTGCAGGGTCTTCATCCTGTGAACAAAACTTGCCTTGAATTCATGATGACATGATATTCAAGTAAAGTTAGTAACTAAAAGAGCCCTGGGCACTTCACCTATTGTGTGATATGTATTACATTGCTGCAAATGACAACAGAAAACAAGGAAGGATTTTCACTGGTAAGGTCAACTACTCAGAGAACTTGATGGAAAAATTGGCCTCCTCTGTACTGAATGACTGCTCTGCTCAACTGAGTCCACACATGTGGGAGCAATGTGCATCTTTCTCAAAAAAGGAGAAGACCATTTAGCCAGACAGGTAGTTTAAATAAACCCTGTGATTAGTGGATGACAGATCATTTTCACATCTATAAACAGGTACAAATAGGTTATACAAAATAGACAGTCCAGTATGTTGGACTCTTCAATCAAGCACAGAATAATATGGTCAAAGGGGAAAACCTACAGAAATTTAATACTCCACTTTGAAGAATTCCACCAATGAAAGTGATGCTTGCAAGACAAATAACTACCCCATCATTTGTATGATATATTTATTATTTGAAAGGGCTTTCACATCTCTTACTTTTTCCCTTCACAATCTATGAGACCCTATGTGAAGGCTTCATTATCTTCGTATTTCAAGTGATGAATTGAACCATAAGGTTAAGTGACTCTTTTATTGTCACATACATCACTGGAGGTATGTCCAGAATTGCAATGCATACCTCTGAAACTGCAGTTTGTCCACTCCTCTCAGAGCATAAGGTTCTTTTTAGCTCGTGCCTCCATGGCTACTCCTTCTGCAATGAGAATAAATGCCCTTCCCAAGCTATGTTAAAGGAGCTACTAACTTGGAGCTGCCCTGGCCTCCTGACCCTAAGACACCCTTACAGATGCTGACAAGCATTTGCCAGAAGGAATGAAAAAGAGAGGTGCCCATCTCCCCCTTTTCTCTTCCTTCATGTCATGTGGTTATTGTTCTGTGGTGTAGGGACTTCAGATTCTGCTGTATCAAGTAACAGGATTAGACAGGTTAGCAGAGCATCAGATTTCAGACTCAACTTCTTTCACTTCTCTTCTCAGCACGTAGGCTTGTGAACTGACGCCAAGACAGGAAGAGGGAAAGTGGCAGCAGCAGAAGGAAAGGTTAAAAGCTGATAGACAACACAGGGAGCTACAGGGAAGAGTCCAAAAGCACAGAGGGAGAAACCCCAGGGAGCTAATGTAACTCATCAAATAACAGGATGCTATGTAACCGCATCATTGTTTGACCTTAGGAAGTCTGAAAGAGGGAGAGATGGGGGTGGGAGCTGTTTAAATAGAAACTACTCATGAAGAGAGTAAGAGAAAAAGAAGTCTTAAAAGTTGAAAGTGTCGGACTGGGGATTTAGCTCAGTGGTTCAAGCGCTTGCTTGGTAAGTGCAAGGTTGTGAGTTCCATCTCCGGTACCCAAAAAAAATTTAAAAAATAAAGTTGGAAGAGTCAACACTGGCTGCTGAAGTTTCCTTGATGGAAGATAGGTAGCATAAATATAATTGGCTGAAGTTATAACAAGGCAGAGTTAAAACAAAGTTGCCAAGAAACAGGCTTCACCAATAGGGAAACTGATAAAAAATGAAAGCAAATGAGAATTCTAAATCTGTTGAATATCTAGATGAAAGGCTGAGATGGCCTCTGTAGTCCTCTTGAATTCTGGATCCCATAGTTGCCATAAGTAGAAGATGACCCCTTCATAATCAGTGAATCCTACAGTAAGATGATGCTAAAAACTAAAAGGATCTACTGAGTGTTAAGTTCAGTGTCCTCAGTATGAAAAGGAAGAAGAGCCCTGAAATGGGAATCAGAAACTTGGGTTCAGTTTGGGAATCTTTCACCTGCAGTGTGACTCAGGGCAAATCACTCCATCTGTGAGCCCCAATTTCTCTGTTGCTTAAGACATAGATAATAAACTCAATACACCAAGTTGTGGTCCATAGAGAGCCCTTCCTGGACCTCATCTCAGTCTGGAAAGTTTATATTTGTAATCCCATGAAAAAGTTATTAGAATTCTAGCAAGTAAATTCCAATCTACTACTTCCAGTGGGAACCACAACAAAAATAAAGACCCTAAGACATATTTATAGTTATGGGAAGCCAAGGCGGGTCTTAAGTACAGCCAAGATGGTGATTCACCAGAACAGAGGCCCTGACCCATGCTGGAACCCAGATTTTATTAATTCCTGAAGAAGGGAGTGGCTTGAGAATGATAGACTGTGAGAATGGCAGGAAATACGTGAGTACTGTGAGCTGGGCTAGGTAGGAGTCCTGAAATCACCTATGCATTATACAGAGAGAAGGATAAGCAGAAAGACTAATCTGCACACTACAATTGAGGTAATATCTAATGTTTTGGGTTCGGTGCTTCAGCTCTGATGTGTAAACATTTTTGCCCTGAGAAGTCTAGCCTCTTATCTCAAGGTTAGATCTCAGTTGACTGGTAAGTGGCTCTTCACCCCACCTGGCTCATCTATATTTTTTTGGGAGTCAAGAGATTGGGGGACAGGGGACAGAGACAGAGACCTAGCTTGAAAGATTATACATCAGCACCTCAGCCAGCACTATTTACATAGCTTACAGTCAGTTGAAGGGATAAATAAATGGTGCAGCCAACTCTATATGTATCAGTACATGCAGATAGGGCCAAGTTTAGCCAAAATGGAAATAATTGCTCTTTATTTAAAAGAAGTCATTCAGGTGGTCTTCTACAGTGGTGAGCATCATACTGATAGACTATCAGTCAAACTATTCAGGGTCTGAAGGTACTTTGTCAGTCAGTACTATTCAGATGAGAGTGTTGAGACTCAGGAGGTGAAATTATGTCCAGTGGTTAAAGAGAGAAGACCAGGACTTGGCTCTCCTAGTGCTAATGCTCCTTGCTAGTTGAGATCACAACGATTGGAGGATGTTTTATAAATGCTGTAATGTGGTGATTTATTGAGGTGCTCCCATTTGTCCTCTAGCAAGAACCATGGACAAAACCTAATTCAGCTACCAAAGTGTTTGTTTCCTCCCCGCTCATCTCAGAGTGCAGAGGCAGCACTACCTGCCCTACACCAATTTGGCAGCTTCACAGTGGTCTGTGGGAATCTGCCTTTCATCTTCAGTAGTGAAGACACAGCAACGTGCAGCATGGGGAAGGCGACCCAGGATGCTGATAGCCAGCCCACCACCTTGGGTACCAGGTCAGACTGAATTCTAGACAACCACTTGGGCCGCAGAGCTCAACACCAGCTTAAGACAGAGTTTGGGACCAGTCACACCTACAGGCTGTCTCTTCCTATGCGCCTCCCGAGCCTGCCAGTAGTGCCCAGAAGGCCATAAATCCACCCACTGGGTGAGCCCCACCAATCTGCCTAACCGTGCTGGGAAACAGCACATCCGGCCCTTGACAGCACTCTTATGATTGCTTGGCTGAGAAGTGGTATTTTAAAGAGAGAGAGACAGACAGACAGAGAGAGAGAAAGAGAAAGAGAAAGAACTGCCCTTTTATTTTGCTCTGGTAATTGACAACAACTTTCTCATGAGTAATTTTATAGCACTCAGGGTGTGCCAGAGTTTGATTTAACTTCTCTTTACAGGAACCTCAAACTTGCAGCACAAACACTTATTTTGAATTGAATAAAAATGCTGCAGAAAGCCACAGGGATATTTGAAGTCCTGTTTCTATGGCCCACACATTAAAGAACTTTTTCTCCACTCCTCTTTCAAAGTCCCTTTTTGGAAGAAGAAAGCACCTTGTATTTGGGATCCTGAAAGTTCTTAACTAATTTCAATTCCAGAATATTTTTTTCCTCCTTCTCTTCCTCTCCCAAATTTACTTTATCCCAACCAGTAAGTGATTCACAAAGTAGAATCTGCAGAGAATTGTTCCTTAAAATATAGTGGTCTTTAAAAGGAATGAGGAACAGTTTTTGTAATCAAATCTGCCTATTCAATACTGGCTTTAGCAATTCACAGCACATATTAACATAGTAAAGTCCCACAGGCAATCTCCAGGAGAGAGCCCCGCTCAGAACTATTTTGAATACAAACTTTAGCAAAGTAAGTAGCAGACACGATTTCCCTGTGGAAATTGCACACACACACACACACACACACACACACACACACACACACAGAGTTTATGACTTTCTAATCTAACAGTGATATCTGATCCCACAAAAGCTAGAATCTTGAGGAACGTGTTTGGAGAAACCCTGAGTGAAAAGAGAAGGAAGGGAGCACAGTTGCCATTCAGCAGGAAGTCATACTCTATTTTTCTCTGGCCTTCGCACTCTAATTATTCATTCAACAAATATTTCCTGAGTATTCAATAGGGATGATGAGCAGTGACAGATGCAAATCACATGTGATATATCATCTGCTACAGCACTGTCAAAGAGAACATATTGGATGGGCCTTAGAAAGAGACTGTCTGCATCACCCAAAAACATTAGCCAAGCCATCAGTCTATCCACAGGGAGGACCCCAGCAGCTTGGCTAGTGCTTCTGGGAAGGAGCTCCCTGTGGTCAGATTGCCTCTTCTACTCAGATGAGGAAATGGTGGCAGAGAGAATGCTGTCACTGGTCTCCGAAAGTGCAACACATTCACACTCCTTCTGACTTGAAGTCCTGTCATGTGAGGCATAAACATGAGTTGGAATAAACATTTAACCCAGAGATGGAAAAACTGCTCTATGAACAAGGCTTTGAGGCAGAGGCGTATGCAAACCAAAGTGAAGGTCTCCAAAAGCATGACTTTAGGGAGGAGGCAGAAATGAAGATTGTGCAGTTCCAGGAAAGACCTCAAATAGGAAATTTGATGAGCAAGGTGTCCTGCAACGAAGAGCAAGTTAGACACTCAAATCTGCTATCTGTGCCTGGAGAAAAGAGACACATGGGAACTATATTCAGGGGTACTTGTTATCTCCTATTTTTCTGCAAGTCCATTGGCATTCTGGTAGCTCAGTGGAGACACTCTCTCAATCCCAATGGATTTGAGATACCCACTGCATTTACTGCTGCATTCACAGGAAGAGCCTCTCGTGGCCTTATTTGTTTTCACCGTTGCTTTTGGTGATAAATTGCTTATTCTTAAGCCCGATACAGGTTGAGTATCCCTGATTTGAAATACTAGGAAGTAGAAGTGTTTCAGGCTTTGGTTTTAGTTTTTGTAGGATTTTGGAATATTTATGTAGACTTTCCAGTTGAACATCCTTCATCCAAAAATCTGAAATCCAAAATGTTCCAGAATTCAGAACATTTTGAGGATTAACATGACACTCAAAAAGTTCTAGATGCTCCTCTTATTTTTAAGTCATTCTATAAACTTCTGTTCATGTTTTACCCTTCATACTCCAGGTGCCTGTTAGCTATTTTCATTAGTCTCTAAACACTCCTCTGAATCTTACTATGTCCAGGTTATCATCTCTCAAACCAGACTCCCCTCCTAATATCTGCATTTCAGCCCATAGCATTCTTTTCTGTGATTCCACGCACCCTCATCCCCAGTCTTTCAGGCACTTAATTTTTTTAAGGAGAAAAAAAACAACAAAAACAATGCTAGAGAATTTCATAACAAGATAATGGGAAATTAACTATGGTTAATATATTGTGTATTGTTATCTTCAACATAGTTGCTCAGATTCCAAGATATAGGCATGCAAAATCAATCAAATAATATAAGCACAAACCATTCTTTTCAATGAACTAAAAGAAATTAGTAGTATAATTAGCTTAGCTATCTTGTGTGTGTGTGTGCATATATATATATATATATATATATATATATATATGCACATGTATACTTAGCCATCCTTTTGCTTTCTATTTGCTGTAAATAAGGAAGTTATCCTTGTGGGTAGACTACCAGACTTCCACCTCCAAGCCCCTGTTCATTTCCTCTTCCAAAGTGTCCGAGTGACTCCTATACCAGGTAGTATCAAGAGAATTTGCTCAAAATGAAAAACCAACAGGTACTCAAGACACTGCATTTTTATTATGAATATTATTTTTTAAGACACTGTATTTTTAGTAAGTCCCCCAGGTTATCCTGAGGCTCTGCCGTGTTTCCGTCTGTCCCCAGTGGCCATTCAGGACAAGGTGACTTCAGCAATCACAGTTTGTCCTGGATCTTGTCTTCACCCTCCTCCCCTCCTTGTCAGCCACAAGTCAACTCCCTGTCACTTGCTTATCATGTGCCAGCTGTTTTCTTTGTGTTCATCACTGACCAGTGAGTAGCTACTACTGACCATTTTCAGGAAAGAGAGAGCTATTAAAATCCTTATCAAAAGGTGACATCCCATCTTTCCTGTTAGTAAAAATTACAAATAACATTCAACATGCCTTAAAATCTCCATTTGCATATATATTTGAAGATCAGTGGAAATAAATAATTGGGAGAAGAGGGGGAGAGGTGAATTATATATCTCCTTTAGGCAAAACTGTAGGGGAGCAAGTGGAGAAAAGCTCAGTGAGGTGAGGGGACCTCCTCTTTAGGACCTGGGCACTGCCCTTCGGTGCATTGAGACCTATGGTTAGTGTGAAACTCAAAATCAGACAAGTGGTTTGGCCTCATTTTACATTGTGGTTAAAAAAAAAAAAAAGCTATAGGAGACGCTTCTCCTCGGCCATGCTGTTTCCGCCGGGACTTGTTCAAATTCCAGCTCTCTCCACACAGAGCCACGCCCTGGACTCCTCTCCACTTTACTCCAGGGTGGCTGTCAACCTTCCAGTCTAGGGAACCCCAGCTGATCACACTTGCTGTACCTCCCCTGACCCTGCCCAGGCTCCAAGAATGAACAACCAACTCAACTGAGGGGAAGATGGGGTTACAACCAATGAAGTAGTGCTAGTGCCAGGCAAGGACCTTTTATTCTGGAAAAGCCTCTTTCTAGTTGTCTTTACAGCTCTTCCCAATCTCTACATCTCTGTCGGGCAAGAATCTTGCAGATGTTGACCCTTTGGGGAATGCGATGCTCTGCAGACCTAGGTGAGCAAGTTGGGTCAGGGGAAGATGCAGGTGGAAGGGTGGGTCAGAGGACGAAGGGAGGGGAAGAGAACAAGACAAAAGAGAAAACACTGCGACCTTTCTGTGCAAAGCCTTTATTCATCCAGCTGGTGATGTGGTGATCTAGACCTGGCATAATAATGCACTTTATCTGTGCCGTTTATTACGATGTGTCATACGTCTATGTGTATATTACCAGCTATAAAATGTACATAATACATGCCAGAAAGAGACAGAAGAGAGAATGTGAATGCTTCTTAGTCAGTGAGAGTTTGCTTTGTCTTAGACATCTGAATTGTGATCATCATTTTAAACCAGGCGGCGATTTTCGTGAAAAGTCCAGATCATAAAGTAGGAATAATTTTTGAAGTAGAAATAAATAACCAGGTTAATTCTTGCCTTCAAGAACCTGGACAAAAGGTTGAGGATGTAGTTCAATGATAGAGTGCTTACCTAGCATGCACAAGGCCCTGAGTTCAATCTCCAGTACCACAAGAAACAAGAGAATGCAGAAGGATTAGTGGGTAGGGAAAAGATACGAAAAGAAAGGAGAACCTAGAAAGACAAGCAATAAGACTTTGCTGGACATCCAATGTCAAATTTATTTTCTAGCAGTTCAGGGAGGAGGGTGAGATGGGACAAGACAATGACCAGTATATTACTGAAGTGTGACATTCCTGTGTGGGTTCACTTCTTGAAGACCTGCAGGAGCAATTTTGTTTCCTTTTAGGTTTTCTGTAGTATGTCCCTTATTACTGAACTCCTCATGGACAGCCTTCTGCTACAAAATAAGTCAAAGACTTGGGAGTAAGCAAACCTGCATTCAAACCTTACCTCTGCACCTTGGGATTGTGTGACAGTCTGTGGCTCTCAACTGATCCATTTATCAATGGAATAGCATAGGAAAGTTGTGTGAAGAGTGGGACAGTGTATGCACCAAATACTGCACAAAACAGTGCAGTGGCTTTGTTATTTCTAAGTATGCAGTTAGGAAAGCCTCTCAGACAGCCCTTCTGACCTAGTGCAAAATAGGTAGGACTCTAACCATGCCAGGGAGACCAGTCGTCAGAGGAGACGGGGGGGGGGGAGGGGGAGATCAGCTCTCTCTGACAGCCTTTGGAGGCCATCATCACCCCCTGCAGGGTCCACCAAAGGGCAATGTGTTCTAATCAAACTACTACAAAGCTCCAGAGGATATTTAGTGTCTTAGTAATACAATCATCTTAAAGCGGGAAATTTCCAGATGTCATCAAAATTAGTAATATGTACTTCTCTAAAGAAAAAGGGGATACATGAACAAAACATCATTAGGATATTCATTGACTGTTATTCAAAGAATACAGTTAAGGGTTCTTGATGCTTGTGAGACCAACTCTGTGCTCTCACAGACCAAGAGTCATTCTCAGTCATCCTAGTTTGGGTCTCTATAGCTATTCATTTACTCCTTATTCACTCATTCACTCACTTGGCAACTGGTGTTTTGTTTTAAGAATGCCACTGGGGGTTATGATACATACAAAGATGTGAGAGAAAACATGTCTGCCTGCAGATCTCCCTTAAAGCATTAAGGGATAATTTTGACAAATCTTAAAACTCTAATTCTGCACAGTCATTGTTGCACAGTCATTCAGCTATTTGAACATCTGTGGAAACCATCAATGACAGAAGGAGACAGGGAAAAATGAAATGAAGCCTTTTATGCTAGTCAGTATTGGAGGTGCCAAGAGGGTATAAAAGCAAAGGCTAGAAAACAAAGGCAACCTCCTGTTTAATACATGGTCATCGCCTTCAAGAGCTATTTCATCCAGTAGCAGAAAGTGGCCATATGTACACAATAAGATAATTGCCTAAAGTAACAATTCAGAAAAAGTCACTATTCTTTTAAACTTTTTTTTCTTTCAACTTTTTTTAAGGCTCAAAAAATTATTTTAGAAAGATACAAGCAGCATGTTTTAATTTTTTCATGTCTCTTAAATAGTATTTGTATCATTGCAAGAGTTTAAAGCAGGCCATGGTTACCTTGAACTGGAGTGGTTAGGAAATCACCTGTGAAAGAAAAGTAACTTGAGTCCAGCCTTTTGGGAAAATATCATGAACATCATCTTTTGGGTGGAAAAAGTAACTTATTTCTCAATATATATGCTAGGCCAAACATACTACTATGTATGTAATCTAAACTGCCACCATCTGATCCTCAACGTAACCCTGAAGAATGAATTTTGCTATACTGTTTTACAAAGGAGGAAACAGACTCGAAGACACTGAGTGAAGTCAAGATATCACAGCAACCTATGGGCAATAAAGCCAAGATTTGAATCTGGTTCTTTATGATTCCAGGGTCAGTGTTTATTCAGTTCTGTAAATAATGTTTTTCTGACACATAGGATTTGAATGAGTAGAAGGTAGGGCAGGCAAAAGCAGCAAGCATGCACCACAGCATGGTAACAAAAATGTCCAGACAATGAGAAAAAGGAAAACTGGTCACACCAGGGATCACTGATCGTTCCCAATACTTTCACCCACCTTCTTGCCTTAGCAACAAAACCTTGAATCTTTGCAAGGGATGAACATGGTCACTTACAGAAAAAATAATCCCAGACTCCTTTGCACCTAGAATGGTTATGTGGCTATTATGAGGCCAAATTTTGGCCAATGAGGTATAAGCAGAAGTCACTTATGCAACTTTCAGAAAATGACCTTACAAAGAAAGGGTGGTGTTCTTCATTCCTGTCCTCCTTTTAGCTGGACTGTGGAGTTGATGGTCAATCTGAAATGGTCAATCAGTGTCTTGGTTGCTAGGTGGAATTGGTAGTCACAAAATTTAGAGCCACAGGAGTGAAGGTAGCCTGGGTCTCTAAGCGCTGAGTGGAATGGAGCCATCATTCCTGTCATGGGTTACCTATACTCGGACTTGGAAATGAAAGAGGAATAAGCCTCTGTGTAGTTTAAGTCACTGTTATTTGGGGTTATACTGTTACTGGCAATTGAACCTAATCCTAATTAACACATAGTCTAAATTGACTTGAGCCAGGAATTGTAGGTGATCAGTGAGAAAACAGGTTGGAAGGATATGGAAACCATGGAGAACTTCTCAAGTCAAGTTAAGGCATGTGTTGCTTATTTCTATATGTTTGGAGGGCAGACAAATGTAATGAAAGCAACATTTCCAGGAGAATATTCTGGTTGTGATATGTAAGTGAAGTGCCCTGGACTGAAGAGCTAATGAAGGAAGTGAAACATTAGAAATATTTTCCAATAAACCAAGTATGAGGTGTTCGGGAATTTACAAAGGGGAAAGTCTGGGAGATTAGGATTTGAAGCTGTGGAATTTGGAAACTAAGTCATTATTTAATTGTAATACAGTGGAGTCGAAGGTGATTGAATTTCTCCTTGAAGAAAAATAATGTTAGCAAAAACAAATAAATCAAAAAGTGAACAAAATATTGAATAGGGACATAGACTTCTAGTTTAGACTGATAGAGCTGGAGATCAGAGTTATGTCTTTAAGGAGCTTCAGTCAGGGCATACATATCCATAACCTACAAAACTCAGTCTAAAACTACAAGTTTTGACAACAACAAGCATTAAGGACAGAGGTAAAGATGTGACACTCAATGAGACTTTCAAACAATAGGATAAAGGACTCAGACCCAATTTGTAAGTATGAAAAGGGAAAGGAAGCGGTTGAGACAGGAAAGTAGTGAGGAAGGAAAGAAGAGGTAAATCAGAATTTTTCCATGAATAGCAAATGTGCTAGAAAAGAAAAAGAACAAATCAAAAAAGATTGAACTTGGCAGTGAGGAGGCAGATCATGATGACCTTTGAGTGACAGTGTCACTAAAGGGCTGTGAATGGAAGCCTAGTGTCAGGGGATTGAAGATTAAAAAGGTATCATGGCAGGAGGAGGGTACATTTGAGAACCTGGGGTATGAACTGAAAAGATAAACAGAAGCTCAAGAGAAGCAGCATTCAAGGACAGTCATGCCAGTCCTCACTGGGTTAAGAGGGCCTTATACAAATTAGTTATCAGAGAGGTTGTGTCACCCCTCCAGCCTTGGTATCCTCGTGTCAAATGAAGACATTAACACTGCCACATAGGATTGCTGCAAAATGGACTAATCCTTGTGAAAATCCATACACAGAGCATGGCAAGTGGCAGTAATTCATCCAACAACTACTCGATCCTCACTGCCTTTAGGTTGTTTCTCCCATTAGATGCAATATTTTTCTATCCAGCAAACTGTCCTCAGGTGAGTGTCCCTTTGCTTGGGGGAAAGTGATCAGAGTTTACAGGAAATCTATTTCAGTCCTTTAAGATATATTCCCTTGGGATCTCAGTGTCTCAGATTTCACAGCAGTGTCTTAGACCTGTCACCTGTCGGAAAAGAAAAGTCTCAGATTCAGTGACTTATAGTTCCAATTAGTGTACAGCACCAGCACCCGGGGGGCATCCAATGGCCCTCCTGTGTGACAGGGATATCTAAAGCAACATCCAGACCATGTGCTACACCCACACTTACTTTATTTCTTTCAGTCCAGCCTGTGAGGGGAGCGCCGTTTCACAGGTGAGAGAGCTAAGCTCAGAATCACTCAGAGCACATGCTGAGGTCGGAGGGCATTTTGAGCTCATCAATGTCTAGACCCTGTGTGTCTTACTACCCTCCTTCTGCTTGGGTCTTTTGGGACTCAGAAGCTTCCTTAGCACCCTGGACTGTTTCCATGAACACCTGTCCAGAAGGAGAGAAGCCTGAAGGCAAGCCTGGCTCAGAACTGGGGCAGGAGGTCCTTTGGATAAGGGTGGCACTACATAGCTCAAGGCCAGGGAAGTTAGCCCAGAGAAAAAGGCTCTCCCCACAGAGAGAGGGGCAAAGGGGTATCCCATGGGCCAAGCACCAAAGACTGAGCAGAGACCCATACATAGACCCCATGTATACAGCAACACTCAGAAGCATGACCAGGCCCAGGGCCCATGGGCCACAGCTTGGAGCTTTTGCATGGCAAATACCCACAGGGTTTAAGGCCCCCTCCAAGCCTCTTGGACCACTAAAGTCACTACTACGTGAAGACATAGACAGCTCCAACCACCACACACCACAGTCACTGTGGAAGTGCCCTCCGCCCCTAAGTGACTCTGCCCAACTCAGACAGCAGGCACAGCTCTTCTGGGGAGCACACCAGGGCTGTTAGCAGCGCTCTAAATGAAGTCAGCTGGAGATGAAAGACCAAGGTGTTCATTTTAGCTGGGCTTATGCGTAATTATGCATTCATCAGTTAGAGCTTTAATTATCCAGAGATAAAGGTACCATTAGTGTTTCGGGGAAAACTGGCTCCAACAAAATGCATTTCTTTTGTCTCCTAGCCAGTGACAACTAACTGTTATCCTCAGAAGGGCTTAGCAGACAGGCTCCAATCTAAACCATAAAAGGTCCCAAACTCTAAAAGGTGATCACATTGAGCAAGTCAGAGCATTGCGGGAGACCAGGAGACAGAACCCAAAAGAGCTTGAGACAGAACCGAAGAGAGCTTAAGGGACAAGGCCACACTGCCCTGGGTGACGGTAACCCCAGGGACAGAGAAATGGGGGTGGAAAAATGGAACTTTGGCACTTTGGCAGCCTTATTGAAGTGTCACCTTGCAACTCCCTGTCTTGAAAAGCAGAATCAATGCTTTCACCCCAGACCTGTGAATCAGAATCTGTATTTTCATGAGACCTCCCAGATGGGTTCTCTTCATGTCACAATGTGAGACACACTGCTTTGGAGGTCCTAGTGCCCAAGGACAACATCCTTGCCATTAGGATGAGGAGCTGGCATTTGCGTACCTCTCCTGTTTATCTGTGTATGATAAAGAGGAAAAATTGGAGGCAGAGATGTGTGTGCAAAGAGTGTTTTTCTTTTCTTTTCTTTTCTTTCTTTCTTTTTTTTAAACATCTGGCAGGAGAAATAGATTTTCCCTTTCCAGGGTTACTTTAAAAGATAAACATAATTGAATGGGGCAAAGTTGGTCGGAAGTAAAGACCATAAAACACACACAATGTCAAATTGGAATGATTAATAAGCTGAGAGGCACCGCAGCCCCCAGTGTGGTGTGAGATGCAACAGACAGGTCAGGGCAAACACTAGGGAATCCATTTCAGTACCTTCTGCCTAAGGGCTGGGACAGGCAGCAACAGGGAAAACCATTTCACAATGAGGAGAAGAGGAAACTGGCAAGAGAGAAACCTCAGAGAAGGGGTGGGGGAGATGGAGCAAGAAGGAATCATATGGGGAGAAATTCCTTGGGTGGTGAGGTTATAGGTGTGGTGGGATGTCATCTAGATCATATCCCCAAGATAGGATTAGCAGCCCATAAATACCAGGCACCTAACCCAGGGTTTTGAATAATTAATCGAAGTTCTGAGATCCAAGAGTAGATTCAGCTATTAGTCCCAGTGCTACACGTATTAGAAATTCGGATGTTATGTTAAGAGGTATGTTTGGGGATCATTGAGACTTGACTTCCTCATCTGTGAAATGGGGATAATCCTGTCAGCTCTATAGAGCTGGAAAGATTAAATGAGACAATGCATATTAAACCTAGCACAATGCCTGGTGCATATTACACATTCATAAACAATAACATCATTTAGCAAGCTTCCCAGAATTATTTGTTTCCAAGTGAATATCTCCTCTTAGTTTTGACTTTAATCTGCATTCTGAAAGAGAACAAAAAGCGATCAAATGATTTATAAGCATTGTGCCCGGGTTTCTTAGTGCTCTCAAAGAATGATCACATAGCCCATTCATTCATTCATTCTCCCAACAGCATCAGTGAAGCTGCACCCTTGGGGGTAAGGCGCCCATGGGACGGAGCATGATGAAAGGGCGCCTATCCAGGTTACTGCCTGGCTAACTTCTGCTCAAAGCATCTGCACCAGCACTGGAGAAGTGTGGAATGAGGTTCAAGTCAACACCGTAGGCCCCCACAAGTGACTCTATCCTCTTGGGAATGGCCTCAGCACCAGGTAAGCTGCTTTGCAATTCCTCCACCCCACGAAGCTGCCCCTGCACACTGCGAACCTCAGATGATGGATGGGCCCCTGGGAACCAACAAAGCCAGGGCCCATCTTCTACTGTTCTCTTTAGAATTCACTGCTGTGTGCTCTGTAGCAATACCAGATCGTGTGCTCCTCCGCTGTCCCCAGGATGATGGAGTGAGGAGGCACGTAGACCTGCAGTATTTCACCACCCAGAAGGCAGACCCTGTGGCAGGAAAGGCCTCAATAGCGATACCTAGTGACTGACGAGTTCTTGGGGACCTTTCCCAGAGGCTGCCAACATAGCGGGGAGCCTTGCAGAAGCAGTGACATGCAGGCATCATCATTAGACTCTGAGATGGGACAAACCCTATTCTGCCTCTTATAGTTGGCCCTGGGCCTAGTGGCTCAGTCTTTCTAAACTGCAGTTTCCTTGACTGTAAAGTAGGGATCATGGTAGCAACTACTTGTGTGTTAGTCAGGGTTCTGGCAGGGACACAGAGCATATTCAAAATGGGTAATTTTAGGAGAGTTCAAGAAAATAACTACTTATAAATAAGTGGGTAAGAGATAGTGCAGTGCCCTAAGGCTAGAAACAGTGAGGACCATCACCACCCAGGACTGAGGGCAGGAACCAAAAGACCTCTGACCCTTTTTGTGAGCTCTGGTGAAGAGGCAGCCAGCCCAAACACCCATGCAAGGTGGGGCTCAGCCAGAGAAACACCCTTTGCTTCCTTCCCACCCCTCGCAACTCTCTTCCCTCCTCTCTTTTCCCCTCCTCTGTCCTGGAAGCCTATCCATAAGGCTCAGCATCCTGGGACACGCAGGGTAGAAAAGAAGAGTAGATTTGAAAAGGCAAACTGGGAGTGCTCAGCATAATCTCATGGAACAGTCATGAGAATCAAATGAGATCAAACACATGAAGTGCATGATCTGATTCAGGTAAGCCTATGACAAAAGGTACTCTAACAGCAGCATTCTTCTACCACAGAGAAAATAAGATTTGAGGTGTTCCATGACTTCTCTCATTTTGGTGAAATGGGACTACAACTATGGATGGTGACCAGTTCAGGGACTCCTAGGATGCCAGGCTGGGCACTAAGGCAGTGGCAAGAAGGATAACAGCTAGGTGGATGGTACCTCTAGAAGAAAATCCTCAGACTATCAATAAAATTGATTCCACACCAACTCTTGGTAGCATCTCATATTAGGCGCAGTGGGAGGAATGAATAGGAAGCATCACAGTCTAAATTACTGTGACATAAAGAAGGGATTCAGGCTAGGCTGAAGAGTCTATAAGTACAAAAATAAACATACCTTTCAAGTCTATCTTGACATAATCTAAGAAAATTTGGAGCTAATTGTAGCCCAGCAGAGACAAAATCTCTGCATAACCCTGAGCCCAACCCAGTAGATTCATGGTCAGAACTGCCCAGAATTTGACCACGTTGGTGGCTGTTGACATGAATACTTCATCTGTCCCATCTTTCTGAGTATGGCTAGGACCTCCTCTTATTCAAGGAGAAAGCATTCTTAGCTAGCTGACTACAATCTCAAGCATCTGTATTTCAACCCAATGATGCTTGCATCTTATGCTAAAATGCTGTTTTGGAAGGACTTTCCTCTAGATCATACAGTAACTGCCTCAACCCAAATATCTACTCCTCATCTGTAAAACATGAGCAATCTACCCACCAACATTCAATTTTCTCTTCTAACAAGATCCTGTTGAATGTCTAGTACTACCCCAGGGTGTGGATTCACATGGGCAATATGTTAAATCCTCCAAGCTGATAAACCTCTTCTGGACCCAGAGCGAGTCATTTACTTACTTACCTTTTCCTCTGACATTCTCAGGGACATCCATGAGCCACCCATGAACACCCCCAAGGATACTGTCTGTCACCATCACCTCCCTCTACTCTTGGCTTCTACTACCACTGGCAGTCTATAAACTTCTCTGCACCTGGCTATAAACCACAACACATTGCATCCTCAGGAGGAAAAACAGCAGTGTATTGCACAAATCTTGGCTTCATTTGCAAACTCCCTGTAGCGCTTAACTCAGATCCAAATCCTTTCATCCGAAGCACATCGAATGGGTAAAATAGAGCAGCTGAAACAATTCCCCACTAGAGTCAACCTCAGATCACACCAGAACTAGTAATCCCCAGGTAGGTTTTTGACATGAGTTCCATTTGGGTCATCTAGGGGAGACTGCTCACCCTTCAGAGAGCCCGTCAGCTTGTGCCGCAAGTGAACGAGCAGTTCTGCCCAGGGGCACATCCAGGCTGAGGCTATCCCACGGCCACTTGTTTTTTTTAATGCACTGCTGAAAAATAGTTTTGAAAGAGAACTACAGTTTGCTTTCAGGAGCAAAATTCAAGCATAAGCATGCATTCATAAGTGAATGCTTCATGCTTCAAGAAACCTTACCTGTCAGACCTCTAATTATAAACATTGCTACAAACCTGAGCTTTATGTTCAGTTTCCCTGTTCTTTTCCTGGAGGAACAATGAAGATGCCACTTGGTGAGTCTCTTCTGGCTTTCAAGTGCTTAGGTCCAAAACCACAGGAGTGGTAAGCAGAGGAATTCCTCGAAGGAAGGGTGTTGTTGGGAAGATAAAATCAAGTCCCAGATCTTGATATTTCCTCGAGCCTTCTCAATCTCAGTTTTCAAAATTGTGAATTCTACGGGGTCAATAAAATGGCCTGAAATGTAAGTCAGCTATGAGGGATGAGCAAGGTAATTCATAAAACATGGAGTCCAACAGACGGTAGCACTCATTAATAACTAAATGAACAAATGAAGGTAGCCATCCTGCTACCTTCCCTGTCTCCTTCTAGCCCTAAAACTGGTCAAAATGACATATTAAATGAGTGGTTGCTTTACAGGCTGTGGTAGGAAACCCTCTATCACACACAGGCCAGTATGACTTGGGGGTTGTTAGAGGCGGCGGGGGGGCAGAAAGCAGCATTTTAGTACCTATAGAATGATCAAATGAGATTCGACCTAACCTCACCTACCTAGTGAGTTGCTGACTCAATTGATAAGAAGTGGAAGAAAGTTAATAGGAAAAAATGAGCCTCATCAGGCTGCCTCCTCTCGCATGTTGGCTGCAGAACTAAATGTATCACAGGCTTCCAATAAATATGAACTAATAATCAAATTTAAAAGCGAGGAAATCATTGTTCTCCCAGCCTGGCTGCCTGCCCAACTGCTACTCAGAGGGTGATGAGCTGCTCCTTATCGGAGAGTGGATCTCCCCTCTGCCCAGAGAAACTCTCAGGAACCCAGTCCAGCTGGAAGCCTTTCCACAGTAGTGTTTGCTTGGACTGTGTCCTTCCTTTTCCAGGACAATCCTCACACCACACCCCAGGGAACCTCACCCTTGGCTTTTTTTTTTAATAAGCAATTTGACTTACTCCAGTTTCCCTCAGGATTCAAGTATAAAGAATTCAAGTCTACACTGCCAAAAGTAGAATTCTATTTAAATCAGCTGGAGCCCAGGAAAGACCAGGGGAGCAATGGCACTGGCTCCTTCAATTCAGACAGTCCTGGGGCTGCCATGCTGACTCAGCCCCGGAGTCAGAAGGGCCTTTGAGGGCTGAAATGAGCTTGTGCCATCTCTGTCCTCTTTTGTTGAGTCATCTTCCTGTTATTTCTTTCTCTTGAGGTTGTTGGCCACATGCGCTGAATATCGAATTAGGGACTAAAATCGAGCTGGGTATAGTGGCTCAAGTTGTAGTCACAGAATTTTGGGAGGCTGAGGCAGGAGGATCACAAGTCTGAACCCAATTTGGACAACTTCATGATGTATTGAGACCTTATCTAAACAAAAATCTAGAGGGCTGGGATGAAGCTTAGTGAAAAGGCTCAATCCCCAGTACAAGAAAGAAAAAAAGAAAGAAAAAGAAAAGAAAGAAGAAAAAGTAACAAGACAGAGAAAGAAAGAAAGAATGAAAGCGAAAAGAAAAGAATTTGACAAAAAATAAAAGTTGAGTTTCTCAAAGGACTTGGGACCAAAATGCTTTAAAGGTGATTGTAGAAGATTTTGGTTTCTTAGGAATTTATACCATAGGAGCTTCTAAAACATGAAACACAGAAAAATTTCTAATAAGGGTGTATCCATTTTTGAAGAAGAAATGTAACCCAGACAACTGCAGGAGACGAAGAAAGGGTGTTCTGCATCCTGAAAATCCTGAGTGGTTCTCTAGAGGAGAGGGGGAAGTTGCCAAAGACCTGATCTGCTTACTTTGATCTTTGTCAAGGCCCAGCTTATTATTTGTTGTCCTATGCTGTGGGGTCACTCTTGTACAAGCTGGCCTCAGGCATAAAACTCTGGGTAGCAGAATAATTTGAAGAAATAATGTGCTTCACAAAGGATTTATCAAGGGTTTCCTGTGATGAGTTCCTCAAACATACTTAAAATTCACCAACTTCGAATTTTCCATAGATGTATGGATCTCTAGGCACTTCTCTAGTGGATATAAGATGCATGTCAATCGAAGCGATAGCTTCTCAGATGTCACCACTTTGGAAAAGGACATCCTACCTTGATCGCATTTGACAAAAGAACTACATTTCTCTTTTGCAAGCTACTAATTATTACAGGGGAGACCAAGAGGAAGTGCCAGGTGGCGAATCGAGTCTACAAAGATTCGACCAGTTGTGGATTGTGGATCCCGTCTCCAGGGCTCACCTTTGTGCAGCTCACAGAACTCTGGCAAGTGGGACTTCTGAGCTTGCTTCCAGGCTACCTACATTTTTGTTAAAAAAAAAAAAAAAAAAAAAAAAAGGTGCCAGAACCACCCCTCTCATAAGAGTTCAGTGGGTCAATCTTCCTGTGAGTGGGTGAGCTTGGCGCTTCAGTCACACAACCTGAAAGTCCAAATCAGAAAAGCAATAAAATAAAAGAGCCAAGGGAATCCAGTATACACCTTGCTTCATGTATAGGTTTTCATTTATTTTGTGGTACCAGGGTTGAATCCAGGGCCTCATGCATTCTAGGCAAGTGCTTTTCCACAAAAGCTACATCTTCAGTCTACATATATAGGTATGTATCTATCTATCTATCTATATGTATCAGTACTAGGGATTGAACCCAAGACTTTGTACTGAGCTATACTCCCAGCCCTCTCAACATTTTTTTTTTTTGAGATAGGGTCTTGCTAAACTAAGTTTCCCAGATTGGAGTCAAACTTGCGGTCCTGCTATCTAAGCCTCCCTGAGGGCTGTGATGCTAGGTGTGTACCACAACGCAGGATTGTGAAGGTCTCTGGCATCAAACTCTGAAGAGGATGAAAAGCAGGGATGTGTTTCGCCTCTTCTCTGGGTCCCTGTGAAGGAAGTTCATTTTAGTTTTCCACAATCTATTGGTGTGTGATTCTGGGGCACTAGAAAGATAGGCAATGATTTAAATTCTGGCTAAGGGGATAAAGAGAACTTGATTGTCAATGGATATGACCATCACCAAGTCATTCTGAGACAGGCAGGAGGCATCTTAATGGAGAATATGGACATCCAAATTAAAGTCACCATCATCAGCCAGTCTGATTTACACACACACACACACACGCATATACATCTATCTCTTTCTTCTCTCTAACAACATCCTTGAGATTAGTCATCAGTCACACTATTCAGTTATTGATAAAACTAAAGGACCCCAGAATACTTTGAACTGACACGTTGGTTAAGTTTTCACTATCTCAGAGCCAAATGTGTGCAAAGGTAAGAAATCCATAGGAAAAATAAGTCTTCATTAACCCAGATCAATTGTTCTTTACCTTAGGCTAGTATTAAAAGACAGAAAAGAAGAAAATAAGCTATCCTATAATATATATCCCAAGGCCTCCAAGCCAGTTTGCCTAAATGTTGCCATGGTGATGTGTATGTAAGTCAGTCTTCACCCTGAACCACAATCTCCGACTTGACAGTGAACGCCCATCTGGGCTCAGGAGTCGGGGCATAAGCAGGGAGAACCACTCATGCTCTGTTCAGGTTAGAACCTGATATATCTTGCATGCTACTGGAAATCTCCAAACTTTTTTGGTGGTTTGTTTGTGTGTGTGTGTGTGTGTGTGTGTGTGTGTGTTTTTCTCTGTCTTCTTCTGTCCATCTGCTCCTAGGCTGTGGGAGTAATGAGCATAACTTGGAAAGAGACTTAGAATCAACCCAAACGAAGCCCACATAATGCCTTTCCCTCAGACTTGTCAGAAGTAGAGGAGGAGGGAGCCTTGGCCTGGCACAGACTCCAGGTTCTCTCTGCCCCATGGTATAGGAACACAGAGCAAGTGTCAGAACTGCAGAAGAGCTCAGGAAAAAACTGGAAACCCCAGAATGGGAAATGCTTCGTATGAATTCATCCAGAGAGTGAGCAGGTGCCAGCTTAGTTTTACTCTCCTGACTCCCAGGCCAGGACTTTTCTATAGAAATGACCATGAACTCTCCCAGGACTATCTGGGAAACCAATATGCCTTGCATAGGAGACACTCTCCCTGTCCCAGTGGAGAAGAACAATGGATGCTCAGTGAATGAATGAGTGAGTGAGTGAATGAGAATTGGCAACTCTTTCTTTTTTAGGTATGTGGGTTTCTAAGTTGTCCATCTACAAAATAACCAACATGGAAGATTCTCCATCTCCAAGTGCCCAGTTCACATCCCAGTATCTCAAGAGCCATCCATCTCTGTGGAGGTGAAGAACTAGCAAGAATCTACCCCAAAACCCACCCTCCTACCCACCTCAGGAATATCAGTAACTGACAAGCCTAATTGTAGGCCATGGGGCATGGGATGCAATTGCAACCACACACATCCTTCCTCCTGGTACCATGTTAGATCAAAAGGACTCATTTCTAACAACACTACCTTAAACCAGCAGCATGTTCTGTGGCTCCAAAACAGAGCCAGGCCAATTAAAACTGAAGAAGGACTGAACACAGTGGCAGTGTCTCTTCAAGAAAGCCAGCTCAGTTAGCCAACCACATCTCACATCACAGTACAAAGCCCAGTCGATTCCCAAGAAAACTGCAAGACTGTTCATCCCTCAATAGAAAAGCAGTTGAAAGAAATATGTGCCTTCTGCAGAGAGAGAGAGAGAGAGAGAGAGAGAGAGAGAGACAGACAGACAGACAGACAGACAGACAGACAGAAAGACAGAGTCATATTCTTGGGCTAAGCTGGCTGCTTCTGGAATTCTTGTCCCCAGGCTGTGCTCCTGGCAGCTCAGTCTGCTCCTCAGTGTGAACCATGATGCACTGGCTGGCTGTTGGCTTCTAGTTCTGTTTGCAATGTGAAGCCAGGGTAGTTGGCTAGGGTCAGACAGTATGGAGCCATAAGGCTTAAAAGGGAGTCTTTTCAGCTTGACTAGACACTACAGGGCCTCGAGGTGGAAGACTTGACACTCTTCAATGCTCTGCCTTCTCTCTGAATCCTTCTAAAAAGTGGAGGAGGAGGCAGAGCCCAGGACTAGCTTTAAGAAATCCCAGGGCAATGCACAGAACACACCTAACTGCCTGTGGCTTCCTATTCTCAGGATGAGGTAAGATTTTTTCATTTAGCTGCTGGGAAGAGGACAGATCCTTATTGACACTTTTTGAGACACTTTAGGTAAAGCAAGTGTAGCACCTGGCACATAGTAGGAGCTTGGTGCTTGTTGATTTAAACCAAAATTACTTGCCTCTTTCATATTTCTGGTTTATACTGTCACTATACAAAAAAGGAAATAGATACTGGTAATGAGTGAATTTAAAAATAACTTCGGAGCTTGAGAAAAACAGTTAATACAAGTGAGTACTGGAGCGGAGGGTCTGAAGTACACTACTACTAGAAGCAGAGGGAGTGGAAAGGCTCTCAGTGAAGAAGTTTTCAGGCGTTGTAGATTATCTCCACGTGATAAAGGTAAGATGTGACAAACGCACAAGGCAGAGTACCTGGGAGCATAGCAGATCAGTATACAGAAAAGATGGCATTGAGCAAGGGAAGAGGTCTCCACCAGAAATTTTTAGAAAGACAGAATTGACAGGTTCCAGTCCAATTAAATTGAACTTGTTGAAGTGGTAAAGAATACCTTTCTGCAAACAAAACCAAGAACATAGCACTGAAAAACAGAACCTAACTAAAGAGTCCCTTATACCAAGAACAAAATCTCTTCACTCTGTTTGAACTCAACCCTCGACACCTGCACAGAAAAAAGTAGGAATATGAAAAAACAAAGCAACAGAATGCCTCCAAAGACTCCCAATTCTTCCAAAGTAGAACCGAAGGGCACCAATGGAGAGGAAGAAAACACCAGTCAACTATGAAAAGATGAAAGAGGGAGTAAAGAAACTCAGTGAGTTCAAAGAGGGCATAACCCAAAAGAGCGAAACTGTCACACATGCTGACCAATGTGATTATAGGAGAAAAAAATAAAAAATAGGGAGAACTGACCAAAATGGTTTAAAACATGAATGACAGTTATATCAAAGAAATAAACTCCATAAAAAGGTCCCAAAAAGAAATTCCAAGGATGAAGAATTCTGTTACATTTATAAACAGCAGAAATAATCAATGTAAAGATAGGGTTTCCAAAATCAAGGACAAAATGGAAATACATGATTTTTCAATATAGTTATTTGACATTCTGTTAGTCTCACTTACTGATATTGTTGAGTTCTTTCCCTATATTTGGAACGATTTTTGTTGATTTTTTTAAACAAATTTTTTATTCCATGTCTACTGTCTTCCAGTTTCTAACTGAATTAGCCTTAGACTAGTCTTCTTAATGTCATATAGTAGTCTTAATGTCATATAGTAGTTATGGATTCATTTTTCTCCTCTCTTAATATTTTAAATGTTTCTCTGAATAAATCATCATGTATTTCCATTTTGTTCTTGATTTTGGAAACCCTATCTTTACATTGATTATTTCTGCTGTTTATAAATGTAACAGGACTGAATAGATATCTAGTGTTCTATCCTACCACAACAAAATGTACATTTTTCTCAGCAGCACATCAAACTTTCCCCTGTCTGATTTGGTAAAGGGCCACTCGTGAGTGGTTCCTAGGTTTGTTGATATATGATGTCATTTGTTGCTGAATTAATTACCATAGACAAGGTAACACAGTAGTGGCAGACAAATGTAAAGAAGATATAACTAATCATGTAATGCCCTAATGAAATAAATGATCAGTGAGTCTAAAGAAGACATTAATAAACAACTAGTGGAGCTAAAGAAAGAGATTCAAACATGAACACTAAGTACAGAAAGGAATTGAAGTCCATTGAGAAAAAGTTCCAAGCAACAATCTAGGAGATTAAAAGCTTGACTGAAAGTGTGGTTGGCAGAGACAGCCGATGTGAGGCAGAGTGTCAGACCTAGGGGACAGAGCTACAGTCAATGATCAATTAATGAAAGATACCTTAAAAACAAGGGAGCATGAAAAATATATCTAACAGTTCTGAGAAAACTCTAAAAGGACTTATATAATAGTAACTGGAATTAGCAAAAAATAAGAGCACAAAGGACATAAAAATAACTATTTACACAAAAATAGCAGAAAACCTTCAGACATGGAAAAATAACATAGAAAAGTGAAGCATATAGAAACCTAAATAGCCACTCTATTCCATGTAATAATTAAAATATCAGAGACACAATAAAAGAACAGAAACTTCAAGGTTTCTAGAGAAAAACAACGAATCACCTATAAAGAGAAACCTATTAGAATTACAACAGTTTTCTCAACACAAACCTGAAAGGTAAGGAGAGTATGGCATGAAGTGCTTCAAACTCTTAAAGAAAACAACTTCCAACCCATACTGATATATCCTGCAAATTTGTCTTTTGAAATTTAGCATACTTCCATGATAAAGAAAATCTAAAACAATTCATAACCTCCAAACCAACAGTCCAAAAGATTCTGAAGGATGCTTTAAATGAAGACAGTGAAACTTACAATGCCAAGAAGTTCAATAAAATAAACACATCAGGTCAGGAAAGCAATTAAGTAGAAAGAAAAGAAAGCAAAGCAGTAGCAGGAAATACAGTGACAGAGATAAGACAATACCTATCAGTTATAACTATCAACCTAAATGGACTGAACTCATCAATCAAAAGACAATTAGCAGAATTAATAAACAAAATCCAATGGCATGCTGTACACCAGAAACACATTTACTGCAAAAAGAAATTTATAGACTAAAAAATCAAGTGGTGGAAAACAATATTGCACACAATAGGAACTCAAAAACAAACAGGTAGCTATCCTGTTATCTGACAAATTCAAGCTAAATCCTAATTTCAGAATTTCAAGCTAAAGCTGATCAAAACCAGCAAAGAAGGACATTACATGTTGGTTAATGGAACTATTCAATAGGAAGAGATAATAATTACAAATATTCACCAAACTAGGGTGCATCCAATTTCATAAAACAAACTAGACATAAAAACTATGACATAAAAAAAAACTTAGGACATAAAAAATCAGATAGATGTCAAGACATTATAGTGGGGAA
Organism: Dasyprocta punctata; assembly: GCA_004363535.1. Lineage (NCBI taxonomy): Eukaryota > Metazoa > Chordata > Mammalia > Rodentia > Dasyproctidae > Dasyprocta > Dasyprocta punctata. The sequence continues at coordinate 4,404 of RJWM01005970.1, read as the reverse complement.
TCTTAATACCTCATTGTCACAGACGGATAGATCAACCATATAAAAAAATCAACAAATATCAGAGACGAATCAAACTTCTAAACAAGTGGACTTAATAGATATATACAGAGTATTCCACCCAACAAAAACAGAATACACATTCTTTTTGACTGCACATGATACTTTCTCCTAAATAGTCCAGGTGATAAAGTATGCTGAAGCAAATGCAAAAGAATTAAAATTTTCACTGCACATTATCAGATCACAGTGCAATAAAACTAGAAATCAATAGTAAAAAAAAAAACCACAGAAACTATGCAAACATAAGGAAATGAAACAATTCACCTGAATAATCAATAGGTCACAAAGGAAATTGAGGAAAAAATAAGAAAATTCCTAGAATTAAATAATAATATCAGTACAACATACCAGAACTGATGGAACACAAGGAAAGCAGTCCTATGACTGAAGTTTATAATGGTGAATGCAGACATCAGAAAAATAGAACAAGTTCAAGCAAATGTCCTAATGATGCATCTTGAATTCTCAGAAAACAAAAATAATCTAGACAGAAAGCTTGTACAAGGAAAAAAATTACAAAGATCAGAGAAGAAATCAATGAAGATTACAAAGAACAGTACAAAGAATCAATGAATTAATGAGGTGACTCTTGGAAAGAAGAAACAAAATAGACAAACCCTTAGTCAATCTTACCAAGAAAAAGAAAAGATACAAATTAATGCAATTAAAAATGGAAAAGATGAAGTCACAATGAACACTGTCAAAATCCAAAAAATTATTAGCAAGTACTTTATACACATATGTGCCAAAAAATTGGAAAACTCAGAAGAAATGGAGAAATTCCTAGATACATACAAATTGCCAAAATGGAACTGAGAAGACTTAAATAATCCATTAACAGGCAATAAAATTGAAGCAGTAATAAAAAGAAAACTACCAACTAAGAAAATCCCAGAGCCTCAAGGATTCTCAGCTGAGTTCTACAAGAACTTCAGGGAAGATCTAGTACTAATACTCCTCAAATTTGTTAATGAAATTGAGAGAAGAGTACTTCCAAACTCATTCTCAGAAGCTAACATTATCTTGATCCCTAAACCAGAAAAGATTCCAACCAAAAAAAGAGAACCCTAGGCCAACTTCTAGTGAACATAAATGCAAAAATCCATGACAAACAGAATATGACAAAGCATCAAAAATTCACACACCATGACGAAGTAGGCTTCATCCCAGGGATACAAACACACACAAATAAATAAATATATTTCATCACACAAAGAGAACCAAGGCTAAAAATCATATTAATAGATGCAGAAGAAGCCTTTAACAAAATCCAATGTCCATTCATGATTAAAAAAAAAACTCTGAAGAAAATAGGTATAGAAGGTCCTTACCTCAGCATGATAAAAGTCATTTATGACCAACCTACTGACAATGTCATATTAAACTGCAAAAGTTGAAAGACTTTCTTCTAAAATTAGGAACAAGACAAGGACATCCATTATCACTACTGCTGTTCAACATAGTCTTCAAAGCATGAGCCAGAGCAATCAGGCAAGAGAAAGAAATAAAAAGCATACATACAGGAAAGGACAAACTCAAAATATTATTATCTGCAGATGATATAATCTTACAAGATCCCCAGTACTCTAGCAAAAGACTCCTAGGATTGATGATGAAACTCAGCAGTATAGCAGGATACAAAATAAACACATAAAAATCAACAGCATTCCTATACACTAATACTGTACTCCTTGGAAAAGCAATTAGAGAAACAATAGTATCAAAAAAATATTTAGGTATTAACCTAAATATGGAAGTGAAAGATTTGTATAGTGAAAATTATTTCATAATGAAAAAGGAAGTCAAGGAAGACAAAAGAAAATGAAAAAATAACCCCTGTTCCTGGACAGGCAGAACCGACATAATCAAAATGGTTGTACTTCTAAAGCTGATATAAATATTCAATCCAATCCCAATTAAAATACCAACATTGCTTCTCACAGACCTAGAGAAAGCAATCCTAAAATTTGTATGGAATCCAATGAGACCCAGAATAGCAAAAGCAATCCTGCGTAACAATAGCATCCCAATTCCAGACTTGAAGTTATGGCTGCAACGATTAAAACAGCATGGCTTGCTGGACATGGTAGTGTACACCTAATCCCAGCACTTGGGAGGCTGAGACAGGGGATAACTGTGACTTCAAGGATAGTCTAAACTACATAGTGAGACCCTGTCTCAAAATAAAATGAAATATAAAATAATAAAATAAAATAAAATAAAAATAGCATGTTATTGGCCCTAAAACAGGCGTATGGATCACTAGAACAGAATAGAAGAGGCAGAAAGAACCCCAAGCACAGATGGCTATGTGGTCTTTAACAAAGGGGCCAAATACATACACTGGAGGAAAGATAGCCCCTTTCATAAATGGTGCTGGGAAAACTGGATATCTATATACAGAAGACTGAGTCTAGACCCATGTACTAAACTAAAATCAAAATGAATCAGAGGTCCAAATGTTAAAAAAGACACAATCTGCTGGGGAAAAAATAAGTATAACTCTTGAAGACACAGGAGTGAGCAAGGACTTTCTGAAAGAGAACCCTAATGGCACAAGAAATAATAATGACTCAACAAATGGAATCAAGTAAAATTTAAAACTTGTGAGCATGAGCAGCAAAGAAAACAACCAGTAGAGTGAAGAGACAATCTACAGCATGGGTAAAAAATTGTCAGCTATTCCACAGACAGGACTAGCCTCAAGAAGCTATCAAGAACTCAAAAAAAAAAATTAGATGTTCCCTAAAATAAAAGATCCAGTCAAAAGATGGATAAGCAAAATGAATAGGCACTTCTCAGAAGAAGAAGTACAAATGCCAAATAAATGCATGAAAAATATTCATCATTGTCGGCCATTGGAGAAGTGCAAATTACAATTACACTGAAATACCATCTTAGCACAGAAAAAATGGCTATTGCCAAACAAATTTAAAAATAAAAAATGCTGGCAAGGATGTGGGGGAAAAGCAACTCTACTACATTGTTGGTGGGAATGTAAACTAGTATAACCATCATGGAAATCAGTATGGAGATTTCTCATAAACTTAAAAATACAAATTCTATTTGATCCAGCTATTCCCCTCCTAGATAGCTTCCCAAAAGAGTTAAAATCGTCATATTACAGGGCTACACATATACCCACATCTATTCCAAATATCTTCTCCCAGTTCAGCAAGTATCTAAAACTGAATTATGTTACATCTTTCACTGCTCATTCTTTAAAGTTCAACAAAAAAAAAATTTATTTTGCCAAATAATGAGGACTCCATTATCCTAGAGCAGCTGTTGTAGGCCATCACTTGATCTCTAACCCTGATGTCCAGAAAGAGATGGAAACCCTAAAATCAGTTCAGCTTTCCTAAAGAAAATGTGTGATTGGGCTAAAACTTGGAAGAAAAGCTTTAATAGTAGTTTATTAAACCAGGACATGAGAAAAGTGCAATAGAAATTTCCTCCTTTTATGCTTTCCATGTCTCTGTTTCTCCATTTTAGAGTTTTGGATCAAAACATAGCATTCAGACGAAAAAAAGAATGAACAAAATATAAATACATAAAGTGTGACGAGTATTTACAATGAGTTTTTCCATTGATGACATCAAGTTTTCAAAATTATATTAGGAGGAAGAAGTTAAATTTTCATTATTCGCAAGTGACTTAATACTCTACATAGAAGACCCCGAAACTCCACCAAAAATCTTGTAGATTTAATATCCAAATTTAATAGTGTTGCAGGATACGAAGTCAATACTCAAAAGTCAATAGCCTTCCTATACACAAGCAACAAACTCATAGAGAAATAAATTATGGAAAGCACACCCTTCATGATAATGTCCAAAAAATATGAAATACTTAGGGATCAATCTAACAAAGGATATAAAAGATCCATACAGCGAAAATCAGAGTACCCTAAAAAAGGAGATTGAAGAGGATACTAGAAAATGGATAGATATTCTTGTTCTTGGGTAGAAAGAATCAACATAGTGAAAATGGCCATTCTCCCAAAACTACTATAAGATTTAATGCAATCCCGATCAAATACCATTAACATACCTCACAGATCTAGAGAAAGCACTCCTAAAATTCATTTGGAACAAGAAGAGACCTAGAATAGCAAAAGCAATTCTTGACAACAAAAGCAAGCCAGGGGATATAAACCTGTATATGTGTATATGTAAGATAACTAAAAAGAACACTGCTCAATGTATTCGTTATTGAGAGGGAACAATTAATACTCATATGATTGGATCAATCTTGCATGTTTATATCTGTTAATGTAAGAAACCATTTTAAAGATAACGATGCGCAAATTGCAACCATTGTCAAGCTTCTATCTTCCGGTTT